>SJYQ01003525.1:50874-95741 GCA_006410935.1 Redunca redunca
TTTCTTCCACGTTGTCCATTTTATTGGCATATAATTGCTGATAGTAGTCTCTTATGATCCTTTGTATTTCTGTGTTGTCTGTTGTGATCTCTCCATTTTCATTTCTAATTTTATTGATTTGATTTTTCTCTCTTTGTTTCTTGATAAGTCTGGCTAATGGTTTGTCAATTTTATTTATCCTTTCAAAGAACCAGCTTTTGGCTTTGTTGATTTTTGCTATGGTCTCTTTTGTTTCTTTAGCATTTATTTTTATGATTTCTTTCCTTCTACTTACTCTGGGGTTTTCCATTTCTTCCTTTTCTAGTTGCTTTAGGTGCAGAGTTAGGTTATTTATTTGAATTTTTTCTTGTTTCTTGAGGTATGCCTGTATTGCTATGAACTTTCCTCTTAGCACTGCTTTGATAGTGTCCCACAGGTTTTGGGTTGTTGTGTTTTCATTTTCATTCATTTCTATGCATGATTTGATTTCTTTTTTGATTTCTTCTGTGATTTGTTGGTTATTCAGAAGTGTGTTGTTCAGCCTCCATATGTTGGAATTTTTAATAGTTTTTCTCCTGTAATTGAGATCTAATCTTAATGCATTATGGTCAGAAAAGATGCTTGGAACGATTTCGATTTTTTTGAATTTATCGAGGTTGGATTTATGGCCCAGGATGTGATCTAGCCTGGAGAAGGTTCCGTGAGCACTTGAGAAAAAGGTGAAATTCATTGTTTGGGGGTGAAATGTCCTATAGATATCAATTTTAAAATCTTATCTAAGTACTAATCACTCACTGTGCCTGTAACTTTTGCAGTTTGAGGTGTGACAGCAAAAGCAGCATGAATTTCTTTTTCCTTCTTCACAGTTTCACAGATAGAAAACTTGTTCCTACCACAGAATTTAGCAACCTCAGTACACGATTTTTTTTTCTTTCCTTATTGAGAACTTTCACCTTTTCACTTAAAGGAAGCATCTTTCAGCTTCTCTTTGGCGTATCTGAATGGCCAGCATCACCACTCTTGTGTTGTGGGGCTGTTATTAAGTAAAATGAGGGTGACTTGAATACAAGCACAAATATCATATGATATCACTTACGTGTGGAATCTTAAAAAAGAAAATGAGACAAATGAACTTACATACAAAACAGAAATAGACCTCAGACACAGAAAACAAACATGCTTGCCAAAGAGGAAAGTGAAGGGGGAATTAATTGTTTCTGATGAATATATGCATACCACTATATATGAAATAGATGACCAACAAGTACCTACTGTATAGCAGAGCGAAACATACCCAGTATTTAGTCATAATCCGTAAGGGAAAAGAATCTAAAAAAGAATATATATATGTATAACTGAGTCACTTTCTTGTACATCTGAAAATACAACATTGTAAATCAACTATCCTTCAATTAAAAAAATAAAGTTAAAAAATAATATTTAGAAACACATTGCTGGACTCTATGAAGCAAAACAAAAAACCTTATTGCTAAAAAATGTTAACCATCACCTGGCAAAGCAAGGTGGTCACAAAACCATCACCTGGCAAAGCAAGGTGGTCACAAATCTTGCTTGTCAAAACCACACTATCTGTGAAATGCCATGAAGTAAAGTGCAAGAAAATATGCTTGGATATAAAAACTTACATTTCAGAGTGATATGGAAATTCTAAGTGTTTTTAACAAAGCACATAAAAGATCTGATGATGACAGGAACAACTTATAGAGTACCCACCATGTGCCTGGCAAGTCATATACTTTTTAAAAATTTTATTTTATTAATTTACTCTGCAACCCATATACTATGTTTCCTTTAATCCTGACGACAATTCTGCATAGTCTGGAATCATATACTCATTTTATTCAAGAAGATACTGAGAGTCAAAAAACTTCAGTTATTTTTCCAAGATTGTACAGTCTGCCAGAAAGGGATTTAATTGCAGCTCTTTGAGTCTCCAAAGACTGTGGCCTTTCCACAACATTTCACTCCATCAGGTAACCTCAGACTTATTTCCCAGTGTCCTCCGGAGAAGGCAATGGCACCCCACTCCAGTACTCTTGCCTGGAAAATCCTATGGAAGGAGGAGCCTGGTGGGCTGCAGTCCATGCGGTCGCTAAGAGTCGGATAGGACTGAGCGACTTCACTTTCACTTTCCACTATCATGCAACCCACTCCAGTGTTCTTGCCTGGAGAACCCCAGGGACGGGGGACCCTGGTGGGCTGCCATCTCTGGGGTCGCACAGAGTCGGACACGACTGAAGCGACTTAGCTTAGCTTCCAATGATTCCATCTAACTAGTCATCCTGGCTTTTTCTTCTGCAGCACATTTGGATTTTGTGCTTCATGATGCTGCCAGATGGGGGTCTACTGACTGGGAGAGAAACAGGAATCAGGAGTCACTGAGCAGGTCAGTCAAGGGAACTGGAGGAAGAGAGACGGAAAAATGACGAACACTGCTGTGCAGCGCCCCACGCCTGCAGCCATGTTTGTATGTCCTCTTCCTTTCTGTTGAGCTACGGGATATTTGTTTTTGCTTAAATATGCTTGACTTTGTGACATTCAAAATCTTGTAGAATGGAAAGCAAATGCTCTTTTTGGAACTTGCAATATGAATGCATCTTTATTTTGTTTGCTGTGTTTTTGTTTGTTGAAAGAGAGGGGATGGTTAATCATCAAAACTGCGTAAGAGTCTCTTAAATGTATTACAACTTGTAGCCTCAGTAAATTTGACCTACTGCCCACATTTAACATTTTCTGATAGAAGAGACTGGAATGTAAAATATCCTTCATGCAGCCTGGCTAAAACTGGGTAAAAGAAAGAAAGAAAGAAAAAGCAATGAAATGTCTGATGACTTATTTTCCAGTGTTCTCCAGCGATTCCATGTAACTATCCATTTTGGCTGTTTCTTCTGAAGTACATTTGGATTGTTTCATGATACAGCCAAATGGTATCTTTTTTTTAAAATAGGAAAACTGAGTTCCCCATTTTGCTGGTATAGTTTCAGCCACATGTGAAGAATGGAATAAATATGTGTCATCAGGAGCAGACTGTTAGCAGATGAGATGATGCCTCAAACCGTATCTCAGCAACATCCTTTGCCAAACTCTACTCCCTAAGGAGAGAGAAGCAAATGTACTTTTGAAAAACACTTACATGAGATTAAAGATCCTTACATATTTCATAAATATTTATCATCCTATTAGTAATAAACAGGTTTGTTTCATTATTTAAAAGAAAAATCAAGATTTGTGAACTAGGAAGAAAAAATAATTGAGAGTATATAAGCTTGGAATAATTGAACTGATTCTTATTTACTATAAAATAGGCATGATGTTTTTTTGAGATATAAAATTTTACTTACAAATTACATATTTCTAGTGGTTTTCTTTCTTTGGTATTCGATGTACCATGCTTACTATGTCACCTACAAAAGTTTTATGAGAGCATTACACAAAATAAGTGAGGTGACTCTGGGGCAAGTGTGCACACAGCAATCCTTAAATTCACTAGAGAGACTCAAGCATTCTTTGTAATGATTTTGCATAGGAAGAGTGTCTGATCAGTTGCTGTCTATAAATATTAACCGAATTGAATCACTACCCACAAGTTGGATGCAGATGAGAAGCAGATGGAACATGGTCTTTTTGCTTGTCATTGCAAGGAGAAAAAATTTAATGTAATAACACTTTAGGATGAAAATATTGCATTTTCCTAGTATAGTACATTGCAGATTTTAGTTTCCTAAGGCAAAATGGGATACTTTTCTTGTCTAACAGTACCAATAATAATTAGAGCTAAATACCAACCACTTTCATATCTAAATGAAGTGGCTTAATAAGTGAACACTGTTTCAAATAGTAGAAAACAGGAGAGTTAAAATGTCGCTAAGATTAGCTCAAAGACACAATTACAGACAGTATTCCCTTATCTGAGATTTTAAAGTAAAATCAGTATATCTTTGGTTTGTGTTTGGTTAATAATGGAAAACATGTCCTAAATTTTAAAAACGAAGTCCATACTTTAGTAATAGAACTAAGGAAAGTTAGCACTCTCTCTCACCCCATTCCCTCCAAAGCTTTTCCTCCAGATGTTATTTGGTATTTATTTTGCAGTGTTTATTATGACAGTTCAAGCCGTTTATGTTTTAAAGATACATTGGTCAGTTTATTTATAGAGAGACAGCTTCTTGAAGTCAAGACAATCAACGTGGGTGTGGGTTAAAGCTACCCAGTGCTAGAAAGAGTGGAGACGGCTGGTTTCCTCCAGTATGTTCTCTGTCATTTCTTTCATTATGGGGGTTCTGGAGTTTTCTTTTCTTTTTCTTTCTTTCTTTCTTTTTTTTCAGTCCCATAGGTTTTACGTGATATACCCTGGGAGGAAAAGCTGATTTCCTGGAGCTGTTATCCTGCACAGGAAATGAAAGAAACACAAGGCAGGAGGGGTGACTGGGCCTTCAGACATTTGCTTAAAATCTGGCTCCAGTCCAGGGTGAGACTGGAAGAGCTGGAGGTTTTCCCAAGGCACCCAGGTTGGAGTGCAGTTCGTCTGTTTGGATAGAATCGCTGGTGCTTCTCGAACCAGGCTCAGGACTGAGGGGTGGGCAGTAGGTGGTTATGAGTCTGCAGTAGGGCTGGATCAAGGTTGTGGAGGATTCCTGTGCTGAACTATGTAAAACGATATTAAATTGCAAAACCGGGATGAGAAAATTCAACAAAGTTCTTATTTTTCTCATTGTGATTACTTCACTGACACTTTGACATATTGAATGACATTAAAATTTTTTTTTTTTTTTGTAATGTAAAACAGCAATTTTTTCCCCAAAGACTGCTTTTCCTTACCTTTGCTTTCCTGAGTTCCTTAGACTTTCCATTGGGAAGTCTAGATAGGAAATACATCTACTGACTGAGTTTGTGGGAGTGCAAGCTGAGGGCAGTGTCAAGTGGAAGCTGGGGGCGAGGCACCCAATGAAGTCTGGGGAAGCGCTGAGGACAGTTATGGCTTAGGGCTGGTGTGGTGTCTTTAGAACCACAATGCAGTACTTTGTAGTAAGACTGAAGCTTTGTCTTGCAAATTAGAATGTATAGGGAATTTCACTTTTAATTATTTTCCTCTCCTTTAGCAGTATGTGTCTTTCCAAGCTTTAAGAAACAATTTAGCAATGAATTTGTCATCTCAATTCAACTTTTAATTTAATATGTGAATGTTGTACAGTGTTTCAAGTTACACAGGGAAAAGCAAGACAGGTCAGACTTTATTTTTTTGGGCTCCAAAATCACTGCAGATGGTGACGGCAGCCATGACATTAAAAGATGCTTACTCTTTGAAAGAAAAGTTATGGCCAACCTAGATAGCATACTCAAAAGCAGAGACATTACTTTGCCGACTAAGGTCCGTCTAGTCAAAGCTATGGTTTTTCCTATGGTCATGTATGGATGTGAGAGTAGGATTGTGAAGAAGGCTGAGTGCCGAAGAATTGATGCTTTTGAACTGTGGTGTTGGAGAAGACTCTTGAGAGTCCCTTGGACTGCAAGGAGATCCAACCAGTCCATTCTGAAGGAGATCAGCCCTGGGATTTCTTTGGAAGGAATGATGCTAAAGCTGAAGCTCCAGTACTTTGGCCACCTCATGCGAAGAGTTGACTCATTGGAAAAGACTTTGATGCTGGGAGGGATTGGGGGCAGGAGGAGAAGGGGACGACCAAGGATGAGATGGCTGGATGGCATCACTGACTCGATGGATGTGAGTCTGAGTGAACTGCGGGAGTTGGTGATGGACAGGGAGGCCTGGTGTGCTGCGATTCATGGGGTCGCAAAGAGTCGGGCATGACTGAGCGACTGAACTGAACTGAACTGATGCTACTTTTCTTTGAAGGTCTAAAATAATCTTACACAGGGTTACCTCTCCACTTGAAATGCTACTCAAAGGTATATTTTATTTTTTTCAACCCTTTGAAGCACTGCTTAAATAGTACTTAGTTACATTAGTTCAGTAGTGATTTTTATAGATAAAGAATTTTCCTTCAGAATCACTCTGATTCTTTGCAAAGTTAGACTTCTGTATTTTCAAATTTTCTTGTGTTTTGATATCAAAACTTATAAAGTTATATAACTGCAAAGGCAATAATGTTTTCTTATTAGTTTTACAAGCTGGAAAACACTAATATATACAACAGATGCCAGGGATGATAGAGCAATTATTGCAAAATAATATAAACCTTTAACTTCTTTCTATCTGGAGATGATAAATTTTAAGAGAATATATAACTTATACACATGGAAATACTAAATCAAATTGGGTAGCCCTATTGGCCCCTCAAAACACTGTTGCTGTTAGCTTTATAATAAGGATGGTAAAATCTATCTTTTGATTATTTATTCATTTAAATGATGACTCATAAGTGGATGGTGCTATGGTCTGAATGTGTCCCCTTCCAAATTCATGTCTTGAAATCCTAATACTTGTTGTAATGGTATTAGGAGACAGTGTTATTATGTCATGTGGATAAAGCCCTCATGATTGGAATTAGTGCCCTTGTAAAAGAGGCTCCAGAGAAATCCTTAGCCTGTTCTACCACAAGAGGTCCCAAAAAGAAGGTGCCATCTATTAACCAGAAAGTAGGCGTTCAAAGGTGAGGTTAAAGTCATTAGGTCATGTCCGACTCTTTGCGACCCCATGGACTATACATACAGTCCCTGGAATTCTCCAGGCCAGAATACTGGAATAGGTAGCCGTTCCCTTCTCCGGGTGATCTTCCCAATCCAGGGGTTGAACACAGGTCTTCTGCATTGCGGCAGACTCTTTACCAGCTAAGCCACCAGGGAAGCCTAGGAATACTGGAGTGGGTAGCCTATCCCTTCTCCAGTGGGTCTTTCTGACCTAGGAATTGAATTGGGGTTTTCCTGCATTGCAGGCAGATTCTTTACCAGCTGAGCTACCAGGGAAGCCCTAAGTGGGCTCTAGCTAGATGCCAAATCTTCTGGTGCCTTCATCTTGAGTTTCTAAACTCCAAAACTGTTATTTATAAGCTACCAGACTTAGTTATTTTGTTATGGCAGTCCAAATGGACGAAGACAGATAAGAAATACATCTACTGATTAGTTTTGTAGAACTATCCCACAGGTGACCATATCAAACCTGAAACAACTGATGCTTTTCTATGGTCATTTCTCTTTAAACTTATTATTTGTTAATTTAATTGCTTAAAAATTATCTAATTGGCTGGTTGTTTTGAGGGGTGGAAAGGGTTGAGGCAATAAAATTGATATTGGCCCTGACTTTCATATTGCTTAAGCCTGGAACAATGGCTATGACCAAACAATTTATTTTGATGATGTGGAAAGGATAATTTTCATAATAAATTTGAAAAATCTGGAGACATGGAATAGCACATTCTAATGATCTCTTCCTTTCTATAAATAGTAGCATTTTGGATTTGACTGGATCATATGGATTCCAATTAAGCTGTATTCTCTTGACCTTTTCTTTCACATGTTGCATGTTAAGCTATGCTTTAAATATTCCACAGTCAACAAGTAGAAATATTGGTTTACCACAATAATTCATTTCTCCCCTCCCACCCTAAAAATGTCAACATTTAAAGGAGACTAGGATGGCAATCAAGAAAGTTAGGATTTATTTGCATGAAAATGATTCACTTTTCTAAACTGACTCTGCTTGTCTATGTCTTTTTTGGAATCATAAATTTTTCTCACTGCTGGTTTGGATAAAACTATAATCTATTTTCCTATAGTGTATGGTGTGTTCTTGTTATGAGTCATAACCATTTTTTTCTATGGGAAAAAGATGAGTAGGGGCAAACTTCGTGATAAATAGGATCTGTTTCTAGACAGTTATCACATAAAGACAATCCCTAGGATGTTAAATACCAAGTGTTTTTATTTTTGTACTGTGTCTTTTTGACTCATGGCATGCAGGATCTTCCCCAACTGGGGATCCAATCCAAGCCCCTGGCAGTGGAAGCACGAAGTCATAACCCCACTGGGCTGCCAGGGAATTCTTAGTTTCCTTTTGTTTTGATTTTATTAAACTTCTGCTTTAAGAAGTGTAAAATAATGTCTTTCCTTAGTTTTACATTGAGCAGAGGAACTTATTAAACTATTTCATCTCTAACTTATTCCAAGATTAATTTTTAAATCACTAGGTCATTTTTTCCCCCTTCTCAAACTAACCAACCAACCAACCGAACAATCAAGCGAAGTATAGGACCAAAGCAAGGGGAGGGGTCAGCGTCCAGGATGACTGACGTTGCCATCAGGAAGAGCCCAGTGCCCCATGCCCTACGGCTAGGAATGTGGCTTTTTTTTGGATAACATTCTTGGGCTGATAGCTCAGCTGGTAAAGAATCTACCTGCAATGCAAGAAACCCTGGTTTGACTCCTGGGTCGGGAAGATCTGCTGGGGAAGGGATAGGCTACCCACTCCAGCATTCTGGCCTGGAGAATTCTATGGATTGTATAGTTCACGGGGTCGCAAAGAGTCAGACACGACTGAGCAACCAACTTTCACTTTCACTTGGGGAGAAGCACTGAGCTAGTACATAGCTGTCTGTGAGTAAAGCTAAGGGCCCCCATTCTTTTGGACTCATAAGTTTTCTTCTATTTTCTTTTTTGCAGACCTTGAGACTGTCATGGCCAGATGGTTGAGTAAGCTGTTAAAGAACTTTCTGCCTCTTGGGAGGTTGGAACTCGGCAAGAGTGTGGATGATCCAGGGACAGAGAGCACACAGGGTAGCATCAATGCACTCAAAAACGTCTCCAGTATAAAATTAAGATTTAGTGGGAACTTACATTACTGTGTTTAGGCACCACAAATTTGACAAAATGAAGTGGTGTCCCCTTCCCCATTTTTGATGTAGCTCCAATGACAGCAACTCTAAGAAAAATAGAGTGAAAGTGGAAGATGCTCAGTAGTGTCTGACTCTCTGTGACTCCACGGACTGCAGCCCACCAGGCTCCTTTTTCCATCAGGATTTCTGGGGAAGGATACTGGGGTGGCTTGCCATTTCCTTCTTCAGGGGATCTTCCCCACCCAGGGATCCAACTGGGGTCTCCTGCACGGCAGGCATTTTTTACCAACTGTGCTACCAGGGAAGCCCCAACAGAAAAATAAGCCAGAAAGAAAGACTGCGTGCTGCATTCTCAAATATGGGGTTTGTCAACTCAGGAATGAGTGCTTTTATTAATCCCTTCTTGGGAAGGACATGGATAATTTCCTCTAAAAATAGTCTCGAGTGTCTCAACAGTGTGAGGAATGGAGAAAGGCAATCTGTTGCTTTAGCTAGTGACTGGCTGGCAACAATAGTAGCTTGTATATTTACTGTGCTTTGTAATTTCAAAGCACTTATTTTATTATAAAAGTAGGCGTCTCTGCAAAAATTTTAATGGGTTGCTAAGTGGGTTCAAAAACTCTATCTCTTGCTTAAAATCTACTGGTGATATGGAAATTGGAAAGGGATAACTAAAATAGTAACTGATGTTAATGGTACAAAAACTTTTCCAATAAGGATTTGCTAATTTTCTATTTTTAAAAGTAAAACTTAGTTTTTAGTAGATTATTCAATATTTTTGATTGTCTTAATATCATTTTGAACAATATTTTTCATTGCACAGACTATAGATATAGAAGTGTAAGGTATTTTTCAAACTATTTATGGCCAGGAAATTCAGTCTTCTCAAATCATCATGTTGCCAGCTTTCCAGCTAATAAAATATTCTTACTGGTTGAGATCCTCTTACAAGTGTATTTTCACGACTATGGGGAATTCCCTGGTGGTCCAGTGTCTAAGACTCTGTGCTATCAGCGCAGGGGACCTGGGTTTGATCCCTGGGCAGGTGACCAGATCCTACATGCAGCAGACTTGGTGCAGCCAAATAAATAATGACTATGAATAAAGCTATAGTTACTCTTTTTGCCTCTGTCTTTACTTCCCTCCATTCATTTCTTCTTTCTTTTCTTCATTTCTTAAAACCTACTTATATGATGGATATGCTGCTCTTTGTATTACTGGAGAGACAGGATGGGCAAGAAAAGACGTGTGACAACTGAAACAGTGATATCGAATGTCTGAAGTAGCTAGGAGAAAGTGGGGAATTATCTGAAGGAAGTTGTTTTGGCATTTCCAATAGTGAAAAAGATCTGCTGATGCTGCTTCCCGTGTCATTTTAACTCTTGACAAGGACTCAAGGAAAAGATAATAGAATTGGCCAATATCCTGCTTACACTGAAAGAGAACCGAATTGAGAGTCATTACACAGTAATAAAGAACGGCTATAGCAATCCAGGACTTCCCCAAGGAGCCATGCTTGCCATTCCTTTTGTATATGAATGCTGGTCTTTTTCTGAGAGCAAATAATTCTCATTTTTCCATTTCCCTCTGAGCACACTTGAATCTTCCCGTCAAATCCCCTACTAGCCAGCCCCACAAACTCTTTGGATCCCCCATCCCACCCCCGCCCCCAACACACACTCATACAAATAGTTACATTGGAGTTCAAATTCAGAGCTGAGTCTTATCCTGGGCTAAGGCTTCTGTGATCTGGCGTCTCTGCCTCTTCTTTATAAGCTGCTAGTTCAGATCACAAGAAAATACTCCTCTAATACGTTTATGGACTTTTTGGAACTAAGAGTAAACATGATTTTTTCTTTTTTTTGGTCACACTGTACAGCAAGCGCAACTTCCCTGGTTAGGGATGGAACACATGCCCTCCGCAGCGGAAGCATGGAGTCTTAACCACTGTATCACCAGGGAATTCCGGAGAGTTATGAGGTAGGGGAAGGAGCAAGGGCAGAGCTGAAGCGACTTCCTGGCTTATTGATTACTGCTTTTGTGACTTTGGGTGCCTCTCTGTGCTCTAGTTTCCTCATTTTAACAGTAAATATATCAATAACCTGCTCACTGTGCTTTGGAGATAATTACATAATACAATTCAGTCAAAGGATAACTGGTCAGCATGAAGGAGGTACAGACAATTTGGGGGTTTTGTTTCTTTTTTCTAATAAATCCAGAAGTAAGAATATAATAAAAATGATTGCACATCTACTAAGTTAGTGGCTTGGGAACAACCTGGAGGGGTTGGTAACTAGGCTGGTAACAACCTAGTTGGGGAGGGAGGTGAGAGGGACGTTCAAGTGGGAGGGGACATGGGGAAACCTATGGCTGATTCATGTTGATGTTTGGTGGAAACCAACACAATACTGTTAGGCAATTATGCTTCAGTTAAAAATAAATAGGTTTAAAAAGCAGGTGAAATGTTATTGTTTGCAACAGAAAAAGTCTCAGTTGATCCAACCACCATCTTTAGGTAATCTTATTCTTTAGTGGAGGATGAATTAATATTGGCTTCCAGACTAACTCTGTGTTAAAAGAAGTAACATATCAGCTTAAGAAAGAGGCCTTGTCTCCCACTAATTTGCCCAGAAATAGTTGCAGTTGGACTGAGATAGAGTCTAGTCAGTTCCTCAGTGTCTTTATGCTCATTTATTTAAAAAAATGCATAATTTTAAGAACATGTGATTTCTTAATTTTAACAAGACCCAAGACAAAACCTGTGTTTACATTCCGGTTACTAATATTCATTTCATTTCCACTGAATCCCACAGATATACTTATTCCTTGAAATTATTACAATAATTTCAAGGAATAAGAAGTTAATGTAATAATTTCAAGGACTAAGCACACTTATATGGATAATATCACATATTAATCAAGACAAAAATTGATTTATATGTGTGCCTTATGGGATTAGTTATTTTTCTTGATATTTATTATGTACAGAATAATTATTATATTGAGTGGTGAAACTTCTAATTCTCATCTAAGAGCCTGTACATTTCCACTTTTTGGAAAAGCAAAGTTGGGGAACCCAGAAGGACACTGTCACTAATGAGGGGTTATTAGGGACATCACCTTGAACTAAAACAAAGGACAAGGCTTCCCTGCCAATGGTCATCTCCAGACCACCTCTTTCATACTACACATAAGAAATGAGGACTTAGAGCAGTTAAGTAGTTTGCCAGTTGTTAAGTAGTGCCAGCTATCTATGACTGAATAGAAAAAAGACCACCTTTCTCTTATAAAGTAGAATTTGGAGACCAGAACAGGCGTGTGGATCAAACACAGATTTACATTGCTGCGTTCCCTTGATTTTCTTTGTATCTAGACTTTATCAGCCATCTGTCACCATTAACAGTTTACCAGATCTTAGAGACAGAATCAGAGCAGAAAGTTAATGCCTTCAGTGACTAATACAGGAATTTTTTCAGAAGTCAAACAGGAGATTTTCCCAAAGTTGAGTAGGCTGCCAGTGTGAAGATGATAATGATTTCACGTGCTTTAAGATCTAGTTACATGTGGATTAAGAACTGCAGTTAAAGTTGGTGTTTTCTTTGTCTTCACTTATATTTCACCCAATATGTGACTATAATGCTGGTTTCCAGTTCTTTTTGCTTTGTAATAATTCTACTTGTAATTATGTGCTGCATCAGAGATTTAGGTTATCTGCCATTGTCTGGGGGACCGCAGAGTAAAAGTCTGGAGTCAAACACTTGGGAAGACATGATAATCATTTATCACAGTTGTTGTGTCCTGGTTTATTTAACCTTTTTTTAGCATTGCATATGCAGGTGTAGACCTTCTCAGTCATTGCTTGTTGAAAGGATGAAGACAATGATAAACACAGAAAGTACACAAAAATTATTTGGCCACATAGGCTTGACTACGTGAGATTGAGGACAAAGATGGTGATAGAAACCACCTCTAAGGTCTAGAAGATGGGACTCTACTTCCACCTAACACAACTCTGTAAGGAAAATGTTTGTTTCTCCTTGGTGACATAAATTTTGTAGTTGAAGATTGGATTATTTTTATACATAACACATTTCATGTGGACAAGAAAAGAAAATACAGAATAAGAAGCAGGAACACATCACTCAGAAATTTTATACCTTGGAAGAGGAAAAGAGAATTAAGGCAGACAGTCCACATGAGTACAGTTTGTGGAGAAAGAATGACCAGAAATTGGCAGGTAGAAACCAGACTCATTGCCAGCTCTTCGGAAAGCAGTGCTCTTTAGAGGGCTAGGAAGACTGGTGAACGGGTAGCTGAGTGTCCTTCCCTTGCAACAGGAAGGTTATGGTGGGTCATGAGATTCTGTGGCCCCTGTCTCCTCTTGCCCCAGGCTGGCTGTAGCCTCTCTGAAATACTGGTGAAGCCTCCAGATAGGGTGACTTCAGTTCCCCAAAGAGATCCAGAGACTGAAAAACATGCAGAAGAAAAGGCCAAATGTTCAAGATGCCGGAGGAACCGACATATAAGAAAAGATACAAATTTCAAAGTAAAAAAGGGGGAGTAATGAAATCATTTAGGGAGGGCCCTGTAGCTATAACTAGAATTTTTTTCAATCACAATAAGAAAAATGGGATAAATATCTTCTAATACTTTATAAGTAAATTTCCATCAGCTCAGATGAGGCTGGACTCCAAAAGCAAACGCCATGAAATGTAATATGCTCTGAATTCCATAGGATACACAATCCTCTTTCTTATTTCAGGAATCCCTAAGAGTAATAACTTTTTAATAAAACAAACAATAAAATGAACAAAACTTTAAAAACTATCAACAAATATATTTATTGTGGTGGCTTTCCCCCCTATTAGATACACTTTGTTAGAAAGTAGTATCCCTTTTAGTTCCACGTGGACAATTAAGCAGGTAATAAGATTGTTTTTCCCCCTCCCAGTTGAGAGAGAAAGAAAACACATGACTTTGCAAACATGTTATATTTTCCTTGCTCTAGTTTTTGTTTTCTATGAAATCAGAATTTTCTTCTAATAAGTAAGATTTTGTTTTTGGAAGTAAGTTACAGGTACATGTTTACAGACATATAACCCAAGGGGTAGCAGAGGCTGAACCACACAGTGCGGACATAGACTGGAGACCTGTTCCAGGTAATCACAACCCTTCACAGTTTTGTAAAGCACAAAAATCATCTCCAGCTCTATGGTTTATTCCACATTTTGCCTTCCTCCAATCCCATACAGTATATCAATTCTGAAAATATGTGCACTCTCATGCTTCTTGCAGAAGGACAAATGAGGGCAAGAGAACCAAGCTTAAAACAGTTGTTTCTGTGGTGACAATTCCTATGATTCCAAATGCCAGGCCCTAATAGCTGAGCACTCCCTAGATTTCCTGGACAAAACAACACTGTCCTTTGAAAGGTGTTTCTCTCCTCTGATCTCTGGTTTCTTTTGAAGGGACACAGCATCTTTCAGTTTGCAGAACTGTCATTTGCTTCTTTAAGCAATAGCTTGAAAACATGATTTTACAGGGAGAAGATGTTGCTTCTCCAGCTGTCATCATTAGGTTGTTACAGCTTCTAGCCTATTGATGATTATGTACAAAATTCCTTGTCTCTTAAAAATGCACAGAAGCACATAAGATAACCATTCAAAAGCATCCCTTCTTTGGACTTTTGGCTCTTGGTTGTTAACTATGCTTGTATGAAGAATATAGCAACTATCTGGAATGTTGTTTAGACTGAGCAGTAACTGACACGTTGTCCATCTGTGGTCCTAATGGCTAGAGCACCTGTCCTGGGCATCTGGTGGAGATAGCAGCATTACGAGTTTACGACAATCTCGTGGGACCCTCTAGTGTACAGTGCTGACCGATACCGATTTCTGTTGTTTGTCTTGGACCTTTCGCTTCTTCTGCTGCTGTTTGTTTTCTCGTTGCTCTGGAGTTTCCCTGCTGGGCTCCAGACCTTTGTTATCAGGTATTGCATCTTTACTTTCTTCTTTATTAGTTTTTTTTCTTTTTCTCTCCCTTCCTTTTCTTCCTGAAATGAAAGGAGACACCTTTTAAAAAAACATTCAGTCATGTTCAATTTCATTTTTCAAAGTTTTTAAAGACAAGTTGAGTTTCTCTTAGGTTGCATACCATGCCCATAGATACGAAATTGTCTATTATTTAAATCACTCATTCAATTAGTTTTATGAAGGCTGTTGTTGTACTCTACTTTAAGCAATGCAAACATGAAACACATTCAACATATGATGAAGTAATTAATATTTGACAGTTCTGAATTCCAGAAGGTTCTCTTGCTGTAAGTTTGGTATGAGTATAATTTTACGTGATAGCTATTGGTGGATAATTAATATAAATTTTTGAAAAGATTTCTGGTGGCTCAGATGGGAAAGAATCTGCATGCAATGCAGAAGACCCAGGTTCGATCCCTAGGTCAGGAAGATCCTCTGGAGAAGGGAATGGCAGCCCACTCCAGTATTCTTGCCTGGAGAATTCCATGGATAGAAGAGCATGGCGGGCTACACTCTATGGGGTTGTAAAGAGTCAGACAAGATTGAGAAATTAATACTTTCTTTCAAGAAACTTACTAATGTGTATATGTTATCTGACTCCTATAAAAGGTTCTATTTTGTTTTCAAAATTTTCCAAGTAGCAGTACCTATTTTGATTCTGTCCCAAAGAAAGGCAATGTCAAAGAAGGTTAAAACTACTGCACAGTTGCACTCATCTCACACGTTAGCAAAGTAATGTTCAAAATTCTCCAAGCCACGCTACAACAGTACGTGAACCATGAACTTCCAGATGTTCAAGCTGGATTTAGAAAGGGCAGAGATCAAATTGCCAGCATCCGCTGGATCATCATTGAAAAAGCAACAAAGTTCCAGGAAAAATATATACTTTTGCTTTATTGACTACGCCAAAGCCTTTGACTGTGTGGATCACAACAAACCATGGAAAATTCTTCAAGAGATGGGAATACCAGACCATCTGACCTGCCTCCTGAGAAATCTGTATCCAAGTCAAGAAGCAACAATTAAAACCAGACATGGAACAACAGACTGGTTCCAAATTGGGAAAGGAGTGGGTCAAAGCTGTATATTGTCACCCTGTTTATTAACTTCTATGCAGAGTACATCATGAGAAATGCTGGGCTGGATGAAGCACAAGCTGGAGTCAAGATTGCCGGGAGAAATATCAATAACCTCAGATATGCAGATGACACCACCCTTATGGCAGAAAGTGAAGAACTAAAGAGCCTCTTGGTGAAAGTGAAAGAGGAGAGTGAAAAAGATGGCTTAAAACTCAACATTCAGAAAACTAAGATGATGACATCTAGTCCTATCACTTCATGGCAGATAGATGGGGAAATAATGGAAACAGAGAGAGACTTTATTTTTTGGGCTCCAAAATCACTGCAGATGATGAGTGCAGCCACGAAATTAAAAGATGCTTGCTCCTTGAAAGAAAAGTTATGACCAACATAGACAGCATATTAAAAAGCAGAGACATTTCTTGCCAACAAAGGTCCATCTAGTCAAAGCTATGGTTTTTCCAGTAGTCATGTATGGATGTGAGAGTTGGACTATAAAGAAATGTTTGACTATGACTTATCAATAACCCTATGGTATAGCCACGAGGGCAGGAACTTTATCTCTCTCAACCAAATGAGTAGATGTTTATTGAAATATACTGGATTCCATGAGAATCTTGACCCTGAACAGGGTTTGAAGCGCGGATTTATTCAGATGCACAGTGTGAAACATTTTAAAAAGTGGAATCAATACAACTTTAAAGGTTTTGATGTAGGAAGCATAGTGAAAGAAAGATGGGCCAGGACGAAGAAATGAATTTTCATTCTATTGGCCTTGGGTAACCGTTGGCAGTTTTAGGAGAGAGTAATTTGATCAATGGGCTTCCCAGGTGGTGCTAGTGGTAAAGAACCCACCTGCCAATGGAGGAGATATAAGAGAAGCAGGTTTGATCCCTAGGTTAGAAAGATCCCCTGAGGAGGGCATGGCAACCCACTCCAGTATTCTTGCCTGGAGAATCCCATGGACAGAGGAGCCTGTCAGGCTATGGTCCACAGGGTCACAAAGAGTCAGACACGATTGAAATGACTTAGCAAGCAATTTGATCAAAGTGCATGAGTCTGGCACCAAATTAGATGAATTGTTTTTAAATTTCAAATTAGTATATCAGCTATATTTTATTATTATGTTAACATTTTACACATACAACCTACATTGTAAAGTAATTTTGAGGGCATGGTTTAGCAATCTCCATTAACACACATATCCCAGTGAAAAATTACTGATTCAAATTGATACAGTAAGTGAAAACTAAGAACCAAGTATACCTGGGTGTGGAAGTAATTCTGATTGGGCGTATCCCTACATACTGAGTCATGTAGAATCTGAAATTAGTTTCAGTCTACAAAAAGTCATTTTGAACAAAAGTATTTTCGAGAAATTATTTGCATGGGAGAACCAAAATATTTTCACATCCTGAAATAGGCTGCAAATATTGAATTCAGTGGTTTGGCTTTCCTTTTCTTGAGCTCTGGTTATGGAATTCTAGGAACCAACATTATTAATACTGTATATGTATGCTCAGCCAACACAGTCTCCTTCGATTTTATGCCACAACTAGCTTTGTCTGAGACTATATTTATAAAGTCTTCCAGTTACGTTGTGAAAACTTGCCTTGTTGGGCTCAACATAAAAATCTCCAAATTTTGGACTTTAAAAGGAGAGTAAACAAAAATAAGAATTCAGACCACGTAAATCAAATATCAGGCAAATTATTTGGGATATGTAGAGAACAAAAAATATTAGAGTTGACTATTACGTCTAGGGCTGACTAGTCGTATATAGATTCATGAATTCCACCATTCTTTTCATGTGAAAGACTATTGCTGGATTGATAAGATTTCTATAGAAGAAATTCAGGGTGTTTTCTTTTTTTTCATGTTGGCTTTACACATTTTCAGTGCTGATATGAACTCAGTAACTAAGAAAACTGAAAAGCTAATTTATTTTCTTGCATGTGTACTATAATTTTCATAAATCTGTACAAACTGAAAGAGAGAGATGCTGGTTTTTGTGGTAAGTGGTTGATTTTCCAAAGAACATGGCTGAAAAGGTTAGATTACATAATATTTCCATTTGAAGAGCATTTTGGAAGTGTTCAAGTTCATCTCTAAAAATATCATCAGTGAAAATCATTCCAAAGTTCCATAAAAACTACTGACCCCAAACAAAATGTTATTTTTATGGAAATCATCCAAAAGTTCAGTGTTTGACATTGTTCTCTTGATGATGGTCCAACATTTTACAGCTGTGATCCAAACCATAAAAAATATATAGTTTCTTTCTTGGTCATGGATTGATTTATATGTTTGCTAGCTACATGTGACAACATATTCAACTTATAGTGCATTTCTGCTTATTAGCAAACTGATATGATTATTTCTTAATACAGGCAGAAACATTCTTGGAAGTAGCTTGAAACCAGTATTAGAGTTTTATTATCCAAGGAATAACTATTTAGTCTGGGTGGTGAGTGAAAGGGGAGGCTCTACTAAAGTAACAGGAAACTAGCATGTTGTACATTGTTGTTGCCTAACAGAGGGCTATTGCACAATAGAAAAATGAGATGATTATTTTTTACAGGCCATGTGTTAGTGGTTGGAAATGCTAGCTATCCTTTTGCATAAGTAATATGTTTTCCTCTTGTCCAAGAAATAAAAATGCAGAAGAGTGTCTCTAGTCCATTAAAAATCACATGCAATTTGGGAAACCCTGTCAGGTTTTCATTAAAAGGGGATTTCTTTTTCTATTCTGCTGACTTTTCATTGATGTGGGCAGGAGTTATTTTATACATTTTTTGGTGATTTTGCAAACTATGCATTCCAGTTATCACAGTCTTACATATACATTTGTGCTTTGTCATTCACTGTTTATGTGTGTACATGCACACACGTGCACCAGAATTGGGTTGTAGAGTGCTCCAGTGATTAAAAGAATGTTCATCATGCTTCCATGTCCCAGCTATGAGGGTGGTGTTTGGATAGAAACCATCAAAAAGAAATTAGTCCTAGCATAGAAGTGTAACATTTAAGAACATTAAACATTACATTAGTCAGAAAAACATGGTGTTCAAATTCTAGATCTGCCACCAGCTAGTTGTGTGACTTTGGACAAGTTGATATCTCTTGGGATTAATTGTCTGATATTTAAAATGGGGATAATCATTACCACTTGCTGAACTTTTTAAGGGTGCTTGTAAAGCACTTAGCATAGTACATGGTACATATTAATCATGGGAGAAATGAAGGCTAATGTTATTAACTCATTACACAAACAGGAATTAAGCCTCTATCCCTGCCAAGGAGTGTGTTAAAACCTGGAGATACAAGTGAGATATGGAGACAGATACAATAAATAAAGCCGTACACTAATGCAAAAATAGTAGCATGTACAAGATCTATTGGTTGCAGAACAAGAAAAGCATTGAACTCTGCCAATGGAGATCGAAAAAGACTTCCCGGACGGGGTGGTGTTTAAGCTGAGCTTTAAAGAATTAATGAGAGTCTGCCAGGCTGATAGGGGAAAAGGGCACAGCAGGCAGTGAACAATATGTCAATGGCATGAAGGCATGCAAGGACATGGTGATTCTGGGGAACTGAAGTAGACTTCCTTGGTTTGATCAGAGCCTATATATAGTATATTACCCAGAGAAGCTGGAACGATAGACAGGACTCGATTGCCATTTTGGGAGTTTGTTCTGAGGACCGGTGGTACTGAAAACTGGAGAAGGGCAAGTGTCAGAATCTGAGAGCAAAGCAGAATTTGGGTGTTTCTGTGACTAGTTTAGAAAAGGCTATTTTCTATTTCAGAAACACTTCTAAAAGTAATAAGAACTCATAAAGTGAGTATGGTGATGACTGGTATTTATTTTTGAGCCTTGACTTTTAAGAGTAGCTAAAATTTAGCCTAAATCTCTGTGAAGACCATATAGCCACATATTATTCAATATTTGTTGCAAATCATAATTGAGTAGTCCAGTGACATTTTTGAGATTCTGAAGTTATTTTCTATAAATACAATACTGGAATGGGTTTCCATGCCCTCCTCCAGGAGATCTGCCCAACCCAGGGATCAAACCCCAGGTCTCCTGCATTGCAGGCGGATTCTTTACTGTCTGAGACACCAGGGAAGCCCATGAATAAAATAGCGTATTATCACTTATGTAAAGATCTTCTAGGGCCTTCTGCAAACCGGGTTTCCAAGCACAGATGACTTTGAAAAATAGATTCCTAGTGCCACTCCTGGAGATTATGAGTCAGTAATTTTGTGATGTGCCCAGGAATTAACAACATGTTCATTCCCAGTTGATTCTTCTGTGCAGCTACATTTAAGAACCATAACTAGAGATCAATAAAAGTCCAATTTTCTCAAACATGTGCTTTCAAAAAGTTTATTTCATATCACAACATTGTTCATTTAATTTCTTATACTTTCCCATGGATATCCGGTATGTTTTTTGACTTACTGTAGCTATTAATCTTTAAGTCAAGTTTTCTAATTAGGTACATTTGGAACAGGCACCTATATACAAGATAAAAATTAGTTGCAGATTGTCTTTTTAAAATATGTTCAAACAGAAGTATGAACTGAAAAGTAAATATATTAAAAAAGAACAAAATAAGTGATCTTGAATAATATTTCCTATGTGTATTACATATTTTAAGTTCCAAGTCAAAATAAAAACCACAGAAAATGTTCAGTTATCTTTTAAAATGTAATAGGGTTATGAATAAAAGAATAGTTCTCATTAGAATCACAAATAGAATTTGTTTATTGAGAATTACTCAAATTAGGAATATCAGTTCACAATTTTCAGAGTGTTTAGAAATATCTGTGTATAGATCTTCATAAAAGCTGCTTCTTGGTGAATTTCTTGCAAGGTACCACTAAGGGGAGCTATTGAGCTTTAAGTAGCTCAACTTCCAAAGACCAAGTTTTCTCAGAAAGCTAAAAATGTATCCCACACTCTATGAACTGAGGACTAAATATCACAGAATCTATGATCAAGCCAGTTAAATGAGTATCTCATCAAAAGTACGAAATTCATTGTTAGGTAGGTCTCTTTATTGGGTATGGAGGAAATTCATTTGAGAAGTCAAGACTTTATACTTTCAAAAGAGCACAAATGATGTGAAAAAGGAGTTAATCTGATGATTTTTGGATCTAGAGTTGGACCTGAATTTTATGTTTAGAGGATGAAAATTCCAATTTTTTCCTTTTTTGTGAAGACATCACTGAAGAAATTTCACAAAGGAGGGGAAATTGCTACAGTATGACTTCTTCAGCAAATATGATCTATTGTGTAAATACATATTTAAAGGTCTTTGAATTGTGGGCTATATAAACACAGGACAGCTTGACCTAGTGGTGCAGAACAGAGCTGAAAGTCAGCAAGGCTAAATTCTTTCTCAGCTATATTTTTACCAAGTAGAATTGACTTGAGAAATGCATTAAAACCTTTTGGGTTTTTGTTGTTTAACAGAACAGAAATACTTATTTCCTTTCTATTATTTTGACCTAGGAATTTATTTCAAATACAGTGCAAACATGGTATAATGGATACTTAAAATAGGCAGACGATGTCTCCAAATGGAAATTTAAGCTACCTGTTTTATCTACTCTGTATAGTTGATCCTTGAACAACACAAGTTTGAACTGCACAAATCGACTTATATTTTTTCAACAATAATACTACAGTACTACAGCTTCTGGTTGGTTAAATCCCCAGATGCAGGGGAACCACAGATATGGAGGTTGACTATAAATTATACTTGGATTAACCCTCTGAAGTTGTATAAGGGTCAACCATTGTTTAAGACATGAATTAGTTCAATTGTATTTCCATTTAACTTCCAAGATGCTTCTGAGTAATTATTTGCAGAAAAATAATTTGATGTATCATTACATACTCTGCTAAATGCTGTAATTTGGGAAATTATCTTGAGCCCATTTTTGCAAAGATATTAAGACTGAAACAACATTTTGGCTACCAAATGAAAAGGGTTAATATAAGAGGTGTTCATCCATTGTTAATGGAAGAAAATGAAGAGAAACTAAAGAGCCTCTTGATGACAGTGAAAGAGGAGAGTGAAAAAAATGGCTTGGAACTCAACATTCAAAAAACTAAGATGATGGCATCCATCATTTTGTGGCAAATAGAAGGGAAAAAGTGGAAGCAGTGAAATATTTTTTTCTTGGGCTCCAAAATCACTGCAGACAGTGACTGCAGTCATGAAACTGAAAGACATTTGCTCCTTGGAAGGGAATCTAAGATGAACCTAGATAGCATCTCAAAAAGCAACAACAAAGGTCTGTCTGCCAAAGCTATGGTTTTTGCAGTAGTCATGTACAGATGTGAGAGTTGGACCATAAAGCTGAGTGGCAAAGAACTGATGCTTTTGAACTGTGGTGCTAAAGAAGATTTGAGAGTCCCTTGGACTGCAAGGAGATCAAACCAGTCAATCCTAAAGGAAATCAGTCCTGAATATTCATTGGAAGGACTGATGATGAAGCTGAAGTTCCAGTCCTATGGCCACCTGATGTGAAGAGCTGACTCACTGGAAAAGACCCTGATGCTGGGAAAAATTGAAGGCAAAAGGAGAAGGGGGTGGCAGAGGATGAGAGAGATAGCATCAGTAACTCAATGGTAGCGTGCTGCAGTTCATGAGTTCAGAAAGAGGCGGACATGACTTCGTGACTAAACAACAACAAATCTATTTATGCCCCATTCTTTTGGGGATTCTGACTGTCCTGACTATAAGGCACTGAGTGTAAATTTTCAGAGGTTAAAGAAGATAAACCCAAGCTTCCTACCATGGCACCCAGGGCACTTATCCTCTGTGACCTGGCCCCTGCTTATGTAGTCATCAACTTTGAGGTCCTCATCTTGCTCTTGCTAGTCACCCCTGCACATCACTCACCATAACCCACAATGCTTACAAACCCTATTGATGCATTTCCCTAGAACGCATTCTCTAGTATCCCTGGATCTAACTCAGACTTAAGTGCTTACATGTCACACCTTCAGAAAAATCTTCCCCATTCTTGTAATCTTTTCCTCTGCTGGATTAATTATGTCTCTCCTCTCTCTGCTCCTTAAACTCCCAATTAGTAATCCTGTTGTAATGATCAAGATGAAGATGACTTAGGCTGTCTATTTTTAGAAATACAATCTGCCACTCTTTCTACTTTTTGCCTATCTATTTGCCAAGAAGTGATGGGACTGGATGCCATGATCTTAGTTTTTTGAATGTTGAGTTTTAAGCCACCTTTTTCACTCTCCTTTTTCACCTTCATCAAGGGGCTCTTTAGTTCCTCTTCACTTTCTGCCATTAGAGTACTATCATCTACATGTCTGAGGTTGTTGATATTTCTCCTGGCAATCTTGGTTCCAGCTTGTGATTCATCCAGCCGGCATTTCACATGATACACTCTGCATATAAGTTAAATAAGCAGAGTGACAATATACAGCCTTGATGTACACCTTTCCCAATTTTGAACCAGTTTGTTGTTCCATGTCTGGTTTTGACTGTTGCTTCTTGACCTGCATATAGATTTCACAGGAGGCAGGTAAGGTGGTTTGGTACTCCCATCTCTTGAAGAATTTTCCACTGTTTGTTGTGATCAGCATAGTCAAAGACTTTAGCGTGGTCAATGAAACAGAAGTAGACGTTTTTCTGCAAGTCCCTTGCTTTTTCTAAAAGACCTGATCCTGGGAAAGACTGAGGGCAGGAGGAGAAGGGGGCAACAGAGGATGAGATGGTTGGATGGCATCAGTGACTCAGTGGACATGACAACTGTCAAACTCTGGGAGATAGTGAAGGACAGGGAAGCCTGGCACTCTGCAGTCCACAGTGTCTCTAAGAGTTGAACACCACTTAGCGACTAAACAAAAACAATAACAATTTTTAGAAATAGTAAGAGTAATGATAGATGACTAAAATTTAATGAACATGTCCAAGTGCCAGCCATACTTCTAAGAGTAAGTACTGTGTCTGTAAGTTCTGTTATCACCTCCATGGAGAGATGAGGAAAAACATCTTTTCAGATGAGGAAAACCACTGAGCTTCTCTGCCTTCACATTCTATTTTGACAGAGCAGACATGACATGACATGACAGAGCATGACATCCTTGTGTTTTTGTTTCATTTACACTGAAACTAATGAGGACAAAAAAAAAAAAAAAAAANNNNAAAAAAAAAAAAAAAAAAGAAAGAAAATACAGTGTCCAGGTGTGAACTAACACAAGAAAACAGAGGTTTTGTAAAGATGAGAACATACTTCCTTCACCTCTTGAAATTCCAGTTTCCTGAGCACCTAGTTGCTCTTCAGAACCTAAGGGTACTTTGCAGTAGATGTTTTGTGTCAGCACCGTTCATTTACACCATGTGTTACAGGCTTCTGTTTTATTGCTACAAGTCAATTTTCATTATTTCCACCCCCTCACAATCATAGAGGTGACGTATTGTATACATGTAATTTGGAAATCATTTATATATTTCATCATTCATATGTAACTTAGAAATTTCATTTGACCTTTAAAACTACTACTATTACACTTTTAACATTCTAATAGAATTTATCAGAGATTTTTATATTTAGCTAACTTTTAATATCAGATAAAGAGGAAGAAAAACTGTATGAATTCAAATTTCAAAATCCCACTGAGGTTTGAAGGCAGTTCTATTATCAATAACTTCATTTTATGGCAGATATCATAAATAGTACTATTAACAACTTTTTAGAATCTATATTTTCATAATATCTTAGCATAATGAACTTGCTTTTGCCAAAGCAAATATGTTTCTTATTGATTGTTGTCAATAGGTCTTTATGGATTTTTTTCTCTTTCAGTTGTTTAAGTAGTTTCATTACTCATTGAAGATAGAGGATCTGAAATTTTGAATTCTGGCTCCATGTCCCAACTGAACTTTTCATATGCCTTTCTCCCAAGGCAACTCCAGTCTATCACAGTGCTTCTGTTGCCCAGAATACTATCTTGTAGACTTCTTGCACTCAAAAGGGGCATTAATTTAGAGTCCAAAAGGGACTGTTAAAGATATTGAATAATGCATACTACGAGCCCTCTTGTTGTAAGTTATCATTATTAAAAATAGTTAAAAAGTATAAGGAGAAAAAATTTACTATTTGCAAATGCACAATTTACCCATTACTAAAGGGTATCCTGTATTTTATTTTACAATATTTAAAAAAATAACAGGGCATTCCAATTTATATTATATAGCTATTTTAAATTTAATATTCTTTTATGTGGGCTGATTTCTTTTGAATCAACTACTCTTGTTTGAAAGTTCATTTGAAATTAGTAATTTTAGTGTACCTTTTTTTATTTTTTTAGTGCAAAATTTCTTAACTTGACTTTGAAATTCTACCCAGCACATTAGGTTAGATTACAAAATTCTTGAAAACTAAATCATGTACAATTTATGTGTCAAAAGTTTCTTAATCTAAGCATGTTTGCATAGTGTGTTTAGAACTAGATCTTGGGTCTTATACAATTTTATCTATTGGATAAGCACGTAAACATTCCGATTTTCATTTGCTGTCAAAGAATGTGTTGGTAAATTTCAGCTTTAAATCAATTAAATTTGGTTCATTACTTCTACCATGAAATTCACAACTAGTTTGTAAAATTACTATTATGGCTCTCCTTAGAAAAAATTGACTCTGGATATGAGTTTTGGATTGTTTAACATACTGTTTGTGAATTTATGAGGATACGTGTATATTGCTTATCTTCAGAAATTTAGATAGCGATGTGGCTAGTACCGCTATTTCAAAAACTGCTGAAAGCTCGCCTTGTAGCATTGTCGAGGGTCCTCTCTGAAACTTTCAGCTGAGAGCCTTCTTCTCAAAGTATTAATGACTATCTCAGGGATGAAGTGACGTGTTTCTCTTGGTTGCAGTGCTCATTCTCTACCTTGCTTCCTTCCTCAGGGCCCACCCTCAACTCATGGTGGCTGCTAGATAGCCTACCACCTCGCATAGCAAGGTAGAGAATATATGTGAGTCTATGGAATGTTTTCATCAATTTTTCTTCATATCATCCTTAAAAAAAAACCGATTGCAGCCATTTAAATATGAAAAAAACACCCAGTAGAATAGCCTCTTGGAAAGCTCCTACCATATGCATATTGCCAAACTTAAAGTATGTAAGATAGTATTACAGATAGGATTTCTTGCAAAGTTATTTTAGAGCAGAACACACAATTATCATTCAGACTATATTTTGAGTGATTCCTTTAAGAAGTATGAACAATTAATTCTTTAATACTTCATTATACTTAATTAAATTTTTTTTCACTTTTGTGATAAATTAGTTTTCCTAATTTGTGTCAATTAAAATTTTAAATGTAACAAGTTTGATATATTACTAGTCAACATTAAGTTGAAAATACTGCTCAAAGTGTAGAGCACTCAGAAAATCTGAGCCTTAAAAATCTTTTTTCCTAGTGAATTTTCATTTTCTTGCTTTAAATCTTTCTGAGTTGACAATCATGTTACTCCAGTCCCCATAAAACATGTTAAAGTAACAATTAAAAATGCTTCAATATGTTGACTTACTCAATTCATTTACCTTAGAAGATCAGAAACCTCAGTTATATCAACATTTGATTCTGAAAATTAACACTTGATATTTTAAACTGTTTTTACATCCTTGCATATCCCTCTCGGGAGAGAACACAGCGATAGTACATTTTTGTGTAGAGCTTAGGATAACACTGGTATTTGAATTTTCCTCTTTTTCTTCAGCGAGGTGTGTAGGCTCACAGTTCAGTTTTTCATACTCGAAATACAGGTTCTGAAATCTTTTTACGGTAAATATCCACCAAATGCTTTTTTTTAAAAAAGAGAATTTCTAAGCCAAGAGCACTGTCTTCATCTTTGATGAAATATAACCTTCCAATTAACAGGAAAGTCCTCCATTTCAAAAGGCTGAACAGAATGCTACTTGAAAATTCATTCCAGCTGGTTAAATTAAAGAACTGAAATAAATCCAAAGAAAGAATATTCTCTTGGCATTTATCATTTGATTCTCATTTGGATAAATTTCCATTTGCTCCAAGAACTTGTCTCGTCTCAGAATTTTGTTCTTCTGAGACAAAAAAAGAAGTGTTGATAGGCGTGTTTGACTGTGCCGTCCTTCCTCCCTTACCCGGATTGTCTACACGGTTGTATTGACAGTTGGAGATGGCCTCATACTTGGTGACACATTTGCAGTGATTGATTATGCAAGATGTTGATATTATTCTAGTCTCTTTCATCATTTTATGTACCAGCTGACTGATCTGTCTAATTCTCATTCTACCACATCCCACTCTTTCCTTCCTTTGAAGCTTTTTACTGCTCTATGGGGGAAAAATGTAACTCTAATCTGGAATTACATCACAGGGGGAAAAACAACTACCAAGTGTCTCATTTAGCATGTGCTACTCCACATTTTTAGTAAAGATGTCAGACTCTTTTATAGTTCGTAATTTACTGTTTTCAGAAATTTATTACTTACGTAAAGCTAATTTTTTAATGCACCTTCAGTACATCCTCAAATATTTTCACTTTTCTTTTTTGTTATAGACTTGATGCTAAACTCTTGACTTCTTAACTAGCTTGGAAACATAGAAAATCCCATGTAGCCTTTCCTATATTAAAATGTGTAAGAAATAAATTTTCTTCATTCATGCAAATAAGATCATATGGGGCATATTTCACCTTTAGTAGATAACACAAGCTGTTTTAGTTCTTTTTCTCTCACTGTTGGTGCAAAGATCTGTTTTTGATTAGAAATACTTTTCACATTCATTTTCATAACCAACAAGATAGCACCTTGTAATTATTTCATCAACAGTGGTTACATATACTTGAATGGAATACAAACAATTTAATTTCTTTAAGTTTTTAGCAGTTGAGTGTTCACTCATCTAGAAATATCAGTCCAATAATTAAGCAAGATTTGAGACCTGGGTTTGATCACTGCATTGGGAAGATCCCCTGGAGAAGGAAATGACAACCCACTCCAGTATTCTTGTCTAGAGAATCTCATGGACAGGGGAGCCTGACAGGCTACAGTCTGGGGGGCTGCAAAGAGTTGGACATGAGTGGACGACTAATACTCACTCACTCACAGTAATATTTTACCATATCTCACTTTACAGTTTTTCGTTGTGCTTCCTTTTTCACTGTACTGACACATGTTAGGCTGGGGAAAGAGTCAGGAGGGTAGACACATGTGCAACAAATGTGTGTGTATGTTTTTGTATATATATAAATATATATGCACATATTTATTTATAGGTCCTTTCCCACTACAGATGGAAAAGTTCTATTTTTCTGGTGGATTTAAAAATACCAATTCAAGACAGAAAGCCTGTTTTCCAATTTAATTTTCAGTAAGTCTAAAAGGGGATTTAGCCAATTAAAAGAGTCTTTCAGAAACTCAAACCTTTAAAATTAAGAGACGCTGCTAGATTATACGTGACTTTTTTTCTTATCAAACATTTTCCTTATGTTAAATTGAACTTAAATTAACTTGCACCCTTTCTTTTTTTCTTTGCAAACTTTCAAAATGTTTTAGGAAAAATAGAATATGGTACCCTAATATGCATCTGATTAATGCAGGAAAATTTAAAGAATTATATTCATTCTTTGAATACTCTTTTACATGTGGACTTTCTCTCCTAACATTGACGTTATCATGAGAAGCCCAATTTCCCTCTTCNCATAGGGAGGCCTCCATACCTGGGTACACAGGTAAGCGCCGCTACCATTGCTCTGAAGAATGTGGTAGTTTGCCTTGCTCTTTGTCACAAGCCTCCTGTGCACAGTAGGGACTCAATACATATTTGTTGAACAACTAAGTGAGACTATGAATGATGCTCTGTTTTTCTTGATTTAGTGCCTGTCATTCTATTGAGGGAGAGATGGGGAAGGGCAGGCATGCACAGAGATGCTTTTGGTGTCATTCCCACACATGCAAGCATGCTGTGAGTGAGCGAGTGAAGTCACTCAGTCGTGTCCGACTCTTTGTGACCCCATGGACTGTAAGCCTGCCAGGCTTCTCCATCCATGGGATTTTCCACGCAAGAATACTGGAGTGGGTTGCCATTTCCTTCTCCAAAGCGTGCTGTGATTACCCAATCTTTTGAACAACTTGTCTTAATGAATGACATTTTGGAGTCTTCTGCCAGTTAGGGGCTTCCCTGGTAGCCTAGTAAAGAATCCGGTTGCAGTACAGGAGACTTGGGTTTGATCCCGGGGGTCGGGAAGATCCCCCGGAGAAGCAAATGGCAAATCATTCTAGAATCCTTGCCTGGAAAATTCCATGGACAGAGGAGCCTGACAGGCTGCGGTTCATGAGGTCCCAAAGGGTCAGGCATGACTGAGTGGCTAACGCTGTCACTTTTCTGCCAGTTAGCCACTTCCATTTCAGTATTGGTTTCAAGTGAGTACAACCCACTCCAGAGAGCTACATCATGGTTGCAGGGAACTAATTTTGATTTGTCACGCTCTAAAAGATCATCTTTGGGACCAAACCAATGATTAATAACCGCAGTATCCACAAGGCAGCTTCAGAAGAGACCTTAGAAGCCCAGGGTGCACGGAGGGATTACAGAGGATCCGACTGTCTTCTACTGTGAGGAGGAACTTAAATTCCAGAACAGTTTTAGGGATTTGAAGGCTCTAAGGTTTCACTGAAACTCAGAATGTGGACCAACTCTCAGCCCCAAACTGGGAAATGGGGCCTAACAAAAATTTTTTGAGTCTGGAGAATAAGAGGTGGTTAGGGAAAGAGACAGAGAGGGGAAACAGAGGAGGAAGCGAAGGGAACTGACTGTGAAAAGTTGAAAGATGGCAAAATAACTTTTTCTTCAAATTATCTTCTATAGCAGGCATAAATGATGTGTTATTTGGTGGAGTTGGCAATGTAGTCTTCTTTTAAAATAATGAAAAATGACCCTGGCTTATCTTGGCCCAGTCTTGGGCCCAATCTTTTGAACTGGTACTACACAGTCTCAGAAGCTTGATTTCCTCTTGAGTTTTGAATGACTGTGGCCCTTGTTGTAATCCACCCAATTCTGCATTCAGTGGAATTCCACTATAATGAAGGGCCGTTTGATAATAAGATGATACTGTCAACTGAAGAGGGTGTAGCAAAGGCAGCAAATGGCACGTGTAATGCAATTAACCAGAGAAAGTCCTGGAAAGACTTAAGCCAAATGAGCTGAAAATGAAAGAAACTGTGACAGTTTCTGAAGGAACAAACGCCCTCTTACTCAATCTCCATGAAAATGAATATTTATTGTTTAACTGGGTATTTAAGAATCAAATAAGAAGGTCTTGGAAATAAAAAGGCTGAATGAAATAGCAAAAAATGTTTTAAAGGAATAAACAGTTTTTAATATCTCATGCTTTGGTTTTTTATTTTCTGAGAAAAATACAGAATCTTCTTGTATCTCTGAAGACCACTTGAAAGTAGAAAGGGGAATATGTGACTAATGATTGATATAAAACTTTGTCCTATCTCCAGGGGATTTTTAGGAAAAAGGGTAGTAGTCAGGAGGTGATTGAAAATGCTAGGAATATGGACTTCCCTGGTCGTCCAGTGATAAGGAGTTTGCCTGCTGATGCAGGGGACACAGGTTCAATCCTTGCTCTGGGAAGTTTCCATATGCTGTAGGGCAACTAAGCCCATGCATCGCAAATGCTGAAGCCTGAGTGCCGAAAGCCTGTGTGCCGCAATGAGAGAAGCCACTTCAATGAGAAATCTGAGCCCTGCAACTAGAGAGTAGCCCCTGTTCACCGCAGCTAGAGAAAGCCTGCATACAGCAAAGACCCAGCGCAGCCAAAATATTATTATTAATAATAAATATTAATAATGATACTAATAAGTATTAATGATGTTAATAAAATATTAAAATTAATTTTTAAAATGCTGAGGAGTGAAAATATTTAAAGAAGGCAGGAGTAAGACTGGCAGATTTGTCTCTGCTGCGCTAGGGCCTGGAGGGACAGGAAGGAGAATCCTTCCTTTTCCATCACATCCTTTTGCTGTTGTTTCGTCACTAAGATGTGTCCGACTCTTTTGTGACCCCATGGACTATAGCCCACCAGGCTCCTTAGTCCATGGGATTCTCCAGGCAAGAATACTGAGTCAGTTGCCATTTCCTTCTCCAGGGGATCTTCCCAATCCAGGTACTGAATCCATGTCTTCTGCATCGGCAGGCAGACTCTTTACTTTTGAGCCACCAGGGAAGCCCTGGGCGTCCTTAATCAAGTACATTTTTGGATCCTGCAAACTGCATTGGCCCTTCTATCTCCAGAAACCTTGAGGAGTGAAGCACAAAAGGCTTTCTTGTGGGCAGCCTTCCCTGAGTATGAACAGGTCTGGGTGTGGGTGATGATTCTGTCCTAACAGAAAACAATACCAGTGGTTTCTAAAAATCAGCAAATGTTTCAGAGCTCACCAAATGCTCTAATAAATGATTTTCCCTATTGCTTACAACACATAACGACTACTTGTTCTTTAGGTATGCTAATATATTTAACATTTTTGATTCACACCTGGATTAATCACATATTTTACTGTACTAGTTGTTAAGTGTTTTGAAAATCACTCCTTGCCTATAGACATCCTTCAAGATACATTTCAAAGGCTGCTTTGTCCATGAAGTCTTCCCTAGTTATTCTCCAGAAGGTGAGTAGGGATGCAGTAAAGTCTAGCTTGTATGACCTTGGACTTTGAAGTTAGACAGATCCTAGTCTGATTCCCTGCCAAACCATTTAGTCATTGTCTATCCTTGGGGGATGTTACTTAAACTCTCAAGACCTCATTTAAAAATATGTATGAACTTAAAAATATGTGTGGTATTAAATTAAATGTCAAACATGTGAAATGGGTATCAGAAAAATGTGCATTTTATATTTGGCTATGTTCCTTAGCAGCTATGTGACCTTAAGTGAAGCACTTTCTGCAATTTACTTGCTTCATTTATAAACATGAACAGATAATTCCTCTTCTTCTCACTAGTTGGGATAGGTATGAGGAACAAGTATTTATAAAATTGAAAAAATTATAATTATATGTTATTTATAGTTATAAAGTTATAAGTCCTGAAATATGATGATGATGGCGGTGGTGCTCTCTATGAAAATACAAAAGAGTGGAGTAAATCAAGTCACCTTTGAAAATAGAAAAGCTCTAATATGACTAAAATAAAACTTCAGGGGCACTTAATTTTTTAAGACTTTTGGTGGAAGTCCTTAACCCACGCCAGTCTATGTTGTTGTACATTTGTTCAGTTGTGTGTGACTCTTTGCGACCCCACGCACGGCAGTGCATCAGGCTTCCCTGTCTTTCACTATCTCCTGGAGTTTGCTTAAATTCATGTCCATTGAGTCGGTGATGCCATCCAACCATCTCATCCTCTGTCACCCGCTTCTGCCCTCAGTCTTTCCGAGCATCAGGGTCTTTTCTAATGAGTCAGCTCTTTGCATCAGATAGCCACAGTATTGGAGTTTCAGCTTCAGCATCAGTCCTTCCAATGAATATTCAGGGCTAATTTCCTTTAGGATTGACTGATTGGATCTCCTTGCTGTCCAAGGAACTCTCAAGAGTCTTATCCATCATCACACTTCAAAAGCATCAATTCTTTGGCACTCATCTTTACGGTCCAATTCTCACATGACTGCTAGAAAAACCATAGCTTTGACTATATTGACCTTGTCAGCGAAGTGATGTCTCTGCTTTTTAATATGCTGTCTAGGACTATGACTCAAGTCCATGTGCTTTAGTAAAATTAAAAAAAAAAAATCTACTTCTTATATGTCTCTCAAACTTGTTACAGTCTCTTCATTCTCATTTAGTTCAAGTTCTTACCATCTCTAGAGTATAATTTTGTACAACTAGGGACACTGCTTTTTTTTTTTTTTTGCTTCCAGATGTTTCCTACCTTGCTGTCAGGTTACCTTCTTATAGCACAGAGGGCTGGTCTGCCCTTCCTGTTGGTCTCTTGTTTTTTTAATCTCCCTGGTTTCTGTACTTCCAAAGTTGGGAGTATATGGCTTAGAAGGTCCTTCAGAATCTGACCCAGTTTTTTTTATAGAGTGTCATTTTTTCCCCCCAATTTGCCTTTGATTAGCTAAAACCACATGTATCATGATTATCTGATCACATCATATTCTTCCTTGCTTTTGTGCCTTAGATGCTGGTCCTTAATAGAAAGCTTCTTTAGCTAGAAAAATTCTACTTGTTCTTCAAGAACCAATTATACTTTATCTCCTCTATTTCCAGAACACCCAACCCATCTGTCTATTTTACCATTGTTTGTTTACAACCAACTCTCACATGAAATTGTAAACTCTCAAGTAAGTCTCATACAGATTTGTGTATCCTCTTTGTCGTTTTTGCTTCTTGCATCTAGGATGGTTTCTGGAATACAGTAGTTACTCAACTCATAAAGTCAAATGAAAGGATGAATAGACAGAGTGTTCAGTGACAGAATCAGGCAAAGCTGGGCAAGCAGTAATACCACAAAACTTAATCAACAGAAGAGTTTGACAATTCTATTCATGAAAACAGATTTTCTTATAGGACATCAAGTTTATTTTTTAGACTTACTTTGCTTTTGTCACAATGATATTGCTTTGTCAGTTTCTTTACATTCTTTTTAGTAAAGGAATCTTTGTTTTTGGTGATGGTGTGATCCTGTAAATAAAACTGTTCTATATGAGGAATGGCATCATCACGTCACTCTAGCTGGAAGCAAGGCTTACTCATGGTACCGTTGCATCCAGCTTTCAATCTTCTAGGCTTCAGTTTGTCCTCTGATTAATATGCACAACACATGCCTGATGAGTTAGAGATGATGGATTTAGTCATATTTTCTACAGTCTGTTTATGAGAAGGATTAACTTCTTTTTTAAATCAGTGAGGATAGTCAGAGGGGACACATAGAGTAATGAAAGAACTGGGCAGACAGCTGAATCTGTCAACAATTTCTTATGGAGGAAATCATCACTGTTGAGTCTTCACTTCATAAAAAGGAGTAATGCCAGTTAATGTTTGGTCCTTGGCTTGGTAATCATTTATCCAGGGCCCCTTCAGAGAGCATTATATAAATCGAGGGGGGGGGGGCTTCAAATCTATAAGTAGCATGGCTTGTTTTGCTGGAACAGCTCAGTGGAAGGCAGAATAAGAGCCTCCCAAAGCTGTCCATGTCCTAATGCTGGAGCCTATGAATATGCTGCTTTACAAGGTAGATGGAATTAAGGTTGCTATTCAGGTGACTTTGAGATGAATAGAATATCTGGGATTATCTAGGTAAGTGTAGTCTAATTTCACGAGTCCTTGTGTATGCATGTTCAGTTGCTTCAGTCACGTCCGACTCTTTGTGACCCCGAGGATTGTAGCCTGCCAGTCTTTGCTGTCCATGGGATTCTCCAGGCAAGAATACTAGAGTGGATTACCATGCCCTTCTCCAGGGGATCTTCCCAACCCAGGGATTAAACCTGGATCTCCTGCTCTGCAGGTGGATTCTTTACTGCTGAACCACTGGGGAAGGCCTCATGAGTCCTTAAAGGAACTTAAAAGGAAGAGGCAGAAGAGAGAGTCAGAGATATGGTATGGTTAAAGACTCAACCTGCCATTTGTGGCTTTGTAGATGGAGGAAGAGGCCATGAGTCAAGAAATGTGGGCAATCTATACAAGCTGGGAAAGACAAGAAAATGAATTCTCCCTTAGCATTTCTAGAAAGAGATACTGTCCCTTGGACACCCTGATTTTAAACTGATTAGGCATGTATTGGTCTTCTGACATAATAGAATTGTAAGATGATAACTTTGTGTTAAGACACTAAATTTTGGCAGTGATAGAAACTAATATGAGCCCAAACTTTGTAATGGTTTTCTTATATTTCAGCTCATAAATATACGCCAAAATGGTTTTGAAGGCCATTGTTTTGCTATTTAAATGCTCTAGGAAACTTGAATGGATCATCTTGGTTCTGAATAACATCTCGCTCGTCTACACAGACTTTTAGAACATAAGCACCATACGTTTTATTCTGGCAACTTTCTTCCTGGACATTTGGAGAAACTGAATTTACTGATGATCAAGTGAAAAATAGTAGATCAAAAGCAGCCAAATGTCAGAAATACTAATTTCTTAAAAAGTTCATAACCTCTAATATTTATCCAGTTCTTGTGAGAACCAAAAATTTGCTTCTCCTGAAAACAATCCGATTAATTTTAAGACAAAGTTGTAAAACAAGATGGTCCTTTCCATCTTATTTTTACATGTATGGTGAATACATTTTCTGCATCAATTTGTGAACAAGGATTCCTATTAAGCAGAAATTCATCTGGAGTATATCATCTGCAAGACCAGCTTTAAGAGAAATGAAAGAATGTAAAAACAGGGAGATTCTTTAAGAATGAAATTATGCCTTCCTACAAGCACCCACACCAGTGTGGTTATAGAGCTTCAGGGAATTTATTCCAATGTTTTCTGAACTCACAGTGTTCATTGCTTTACTTCTTCCTATCAGAACCTCCTGAGGTCAGAAAGTTTTGCCCTTTTCAGAGACTTTTTTCAGCCAGTGAAGGCTTCTGAGCTAACCAGAAATCAAAATGGGATGCTGCATTATGTCAGAACTGCATGTTTAGTCTGCTTTCTTAGAAATAATCAAGAAAAGTTAGATGTGAAAAGTCACAGATGTTCTTTTCCCAGCAATATTTTCATACTTTTGAAGCATACTATGAAAAAATCTAGTTGCAATCTAGAATAATATCTATTTTGCATATCTACATATTTTATTGATTTATATAAGTTAACTAAAGACAAATATCTTTTGGAAATGTCTAAGATTATATAATAATATGACTATATCCTATATAATATGTGATGCAAGGGAATAAATGTTGTTTCATGTTGATGTTGACCCTTAACCCAGCATGTCTTTCTTTGAAAATTCATAGGAAATAGATATTCTACTGTTTATTCTGACTTATGTGAAGTGTTAGTGACTTAGTTGTGTCCGACTCTTTGTGACCCCATGGACTCTAGCTCACCAGGCTCTTCTGTCCATGAAATTTTCTAGGCAAGAATACTGGAGTGGGTGGAGTGGGTAGTCATTCTCTTCTCCAAGGGATCTTCCTGATCCAGGGATTGAACCCAGGTCTCCTGTATTGTAGACAGATTCTTTACCGTTTGAGCCACCAGGGAAGCCTATTCTGACTTACAGTTGAGCATATTTATAGCATGGAGGATATTTTTAATTTATTAGACTTCCAATCATTTTAGGAAAATCTTTGAAGAGGTACCTAAAAACTAAGTTGCCCCAAATTTAATCATGTTACTTGTCTTTCATTTTTATTATTATGTGAGAAAACAGGGCTCAAATTTAAGCTGCCTTAAGACATATCTGTTTGGAGTTTAGTAACTAAGCATGTGTATATATCTTAGAGAATCTCAAGGAGTTTTTGTAACATTTAGAGTTGTTGTTCAACCCAAATTCTACAAAATGTCACTACTTGTTGACTTAATGTATAATCTACTGTTTAAAAATACATACGGTGAAATAAAATTAGTTAACATTTCAATATTTGAATTAAAAGATAACTATAGACTCTTTTACAGAATGTAAAGTCCTAGAGAAACAGGTAAATACCTATTAATATTCTATGAATGCCAGATTCATTAAACACGTCATTCTATTTCAGAAATGAGTCAAAGGACTGTAACCCACAGTATGAGACTAACACTAGTGAAATAAAACTTATTATTCTATTCAATCATTGAAAAACACTCAGCAAAACCCCAAGAAACAAAAACAAAACTTTAAGACCACTATTTGGCTGTCTCTCACTCCTTTCCCTGGACAGCCATTAAATAATTGACTTTTGAGGAAAAACAAACACATTTGTAAAAAGTTTGGCTTCCTGTGAGTCCTTTCTCCCTTTGTCTTTCATCTGTCTTACTCAAATTATTAGAAAAAAAGAGAGAGAAAGTAGATGCAACCTTCTTAATTTACATTTTAAAAACTTCTTTTCAGTTCCTGCTTAACCAGTTTAGTTGTTCACCCAACTCTGACTATTCATCTTTATAGTTCCTGACTTACTAGTCACACCTTATCAGAAATTCTAATAGAATATAGAGTTCAGTTCTTGTGATCAGAACTTATTACTGGCATGGAATATTTGGTGCCAACCATAAACTAATTTCAGATTATGTTTGTATCCAAGTCCTCTTTTGGACAGGGCACTATCTTCTGCTCGGAGCAAATATACAGGTCCTGCCTGCTGGATGGCCAGGTGGGTTTAAGAAGGAGGCAGGACCTCATGGTTGATAGATACCAGATGAATGTGCCTCTTCTGTACAGCTGAGATATAGAATTGTTGTTGGTGAGCATTTGGTACAATCTGGTGGCTTGAAAGGCTTGGAATTCGTGAATAATTCACATTCGTGATAATTTAAGCAGATTTTAGTCTCACTGGCTTATTCCCAAGAATTGGGTAACATGTTATAGCTTTTGATGATTTGTTGGTTATTTGTTATTCTTCTAAATTCCCAAAGAATGAGCAAAATATCCAGTGGGAACACTGACGTGAGCAGCACGCTCAGCAGTCACTTTGTGAGCCATCAGCCGTGGCACATCACGTTAGAAACCCCCAAGGCAGGCCAGTCTTGGGGTCAGGACTCTCTCCAGTTGGAGGAAGGCTCTACCATTAAGAAAAGAAGAAGTTTCAAAGAAGCCTTGGTTTAAAACTTAAGGTTTGAGAATCTTAGCAGGGTGGAGGGGGGGTGGAAACAGGTAGTGTTTATTAAAAGTAAAAATTTGCTGCCATGGAGAATCATAGGGATTATCAAGAATATTGTAATTCGGCAACAAGGAATTCATATCTTGTAACGAGTGTCACCTGAGTTAAATGAAGATAAACTTGAACACTTTTTTGCGTGCTGCATTCCATGGGGTCGCAAAGAGTCGGACGGACACTACTGAGCTACAGAACTGAACTGAAATTTTGACTTTTATTTGAAATTAAATAAATATATAAACCCTAGAGTAGAATATTTCTTCTTTTATAACGTATCTTGAGGTTTTTCACTGTCCAAACCCTGGATTATTATAAATTCATCCTAAATTACTTTCTGGTGATTCCTAAGATAAAGTGCTTTCCACCACCAACCCCCTTCCTAGATATTAAAACACATTATGTTCTTTAAAAGGCTTATTCCCTCCATGTGTTTGGCCATATTAAGAATAGTCATGAAAAATGGCTGACCTAAAATAAAACAAGTGGGATTCCAGGACTCAAAGAAGCTGATAGTTAGGAGTGAGCATTTAGGTCTATTCACACACACAAAAAGGAAATAACAAGTTCCCTGACACTGGAGCGTCAATTTCTTTTGTTACAGGCTTGCACTTCAACTTCTTTTTCTGCTAAGTCATTGCTCTAACTCCCACTCTGAGATTAATTGCATGACCCTTGGAGATGAATGGTCTTCTACTTAATCTTAGCCAATGCAATCTGGACAACCTCAGGGCTGGTGAGGCTCCTCTTGGGTGGTTTTTCATTTATTTTAGGAACATTAAAGTATCTCATAAATCTATATTTATTATATTGGTGAGTAATCTATTATAATTAAATATGAAATGCTGAAGACAATGTTAAGGTAACACTGGGGTCACAAACACTCTTTTTATGATGGTTTCATGGCTGCAAAAATACTCTGGAATTTGCTTTTGTCTTTATGTCTGCATCTGTTTAACATTACGAAGCATCCAACAGCATATCATTTTCAAATGGGCACTTTGTGTTTTAAAATAATAGTGATCTTTTTGATTATAAATACACACTGCTTAAAACAAAAAATTTAAGATGAATCTTGGAGGGAATACGGCTAATAATACCCTCATTCAAAATGAAGTGTCTTCACTCACCAGTATTAGAAAATTTGGTAAGCCAGTCTTACTAATAACATATATACGAATATTCAGGGTTTAACACTAGATCTGTTCCTATTAGTTTTCAGATTGAGAACAGTATGGAGATAAAAGAAATTAAGTAATAAGAAAAAAAACTCAGCTTAAGTATGTGAATTTGGAATCTACGTTCAGAACAAACTATGATAAATATGCTGAAATTGACCTTTGCAATATCATCAGGGAGAAAGAAGATTTGTTATGCAAATTAATACTGAAACAAATGGTTGGTTTAGAAGTGTTTAAATTATCAAAAAATATAAACTTTTCCAGTCTTTTATATCATTTACAAAAAAAAAAAAAATTCATCATACCAGGAAGTATTATTTGATAACTGAAGCAGCTCTCCTAACCAATTTTCCACTTGACTACAATAGGTCAATCACATGCCTTTGAGGAAAGTGTCACAACAATATATCGTTCAAACATGTTCTGTAACTCACACCAGGAAAGCTATTTCTTTGGATTTTCTGAGTTTTCAATATTTAGCAGATGCAGCCCCTGCCCCACCCTCCACTAACCTCAACAAAACTAAATACCATGCTTTGGGACTTTCTCTTCAGTAAAAGGACTCAATTTTCTAAGTCAGACAGTTGAACAAACCAAAACAAATGGGCATACCCAAAGATAAGAGACACTGTCAATTATAAGGATAAAACCATGAATCAACAAATAACTCATACTAGGAAAATAAATGCTAGAGGAAAAATGAATTATAGAACATAATGAGAGTGAGGCCATTTCAGTAAGCTGGGAAAATTACTACTTTTCATATTTAAATGTGCTACAAAATCTATTCACTAAAGAGTTTTAAAATTGAATAAAGTTTCATGCAGTTGTACCTAAAGTCAGGGATACAAAGGAGTTACTCATAATGATTCTCCAGCTAGTTTAACGCGTTAAGATAAAGTTGCCCTGAGCAAGCTTCTTTGTAAATCTAAACACTATTTCTATCAGACATTCTTCCAAATTGGTCTAGGAAAATTTTACTGAGTACTTCAAATGGAACTTTATTGTATGGCTGATAATAAATACAAATAGATCAAACAATGGACTTTGTTAAAAACAAAACATAGTTGGTGACTACATTTCCAGTTCTCTTGACTCCATATGTATTATTTTAATTACTTTTTAGCACACGAGTACTTAACTTTTGAGGAGAATGAAGTAAGACTAGTTACATTCTAATGGTGCCAGAGAATATGGTGGCATGTGTGTGTGTGTATATGTGTGTGTGTGCTAAGTTGCATCCAACTCTTTGTGACCCTATGGACTGTAGCCTGCCAGACTCCTCGGTCCATGGGATTCTCCAGGCAAGAATACTGGAGTGGGTTGCCATTTCCTTCCCCAGGGCATCTTCCCCACCCAGGGATCAAACTTGCATCTCCTGCGTTGATGGGCAGGCTCTTCACCACTAGCATTACCTGGGAAGCCCTATGGTGGGAGTGAGGTCAAGTAGTAAAGCCATGGTCTTCAGGTTCCCACAGGACGGCAGCAACAAAATAAAATCCAGCAAAGAAGCAGTTTCATAATGTATCTATTACCCTGCTTTTTTAAGATCTCATGTTTCCTTTGCTCTCTTCACACCTCTTGTTGTTTTCCTGATGGAAGCATATCGACCATTCAAAAATGAGATCAAATGAAGTGTTTGTAAAAACACACGGGCAAGGCCAAAATGGCAAGCACCGATTTGTTCTTATTTCCATGAGGCCATCCTTGAATTCGAAGATGTCTAATTATGTTTCATGTGCTCTAGAAGGCTTAATAGATCACTCGTAGGTTTTACCACATCTTAATTCTGAAAATCTGTATATAATTGAAAGGAAACATATCCATGTGTTTCTGACTAACTTGCCATTAAGCTTATTTTGTGAGCTCAATTTCATGTCTAAAAAATATTTAAAAGCCTTTTTAAATTGTTAAGCTTTTGCCAAGAGCAAGGTATCACAAACATGCACACCATTAGAAGTGGGCTGGTCTTTGACAGCCCAAACTAAAGTCTGTAAATAGATACCTAATAAAACTACTAGAGGAAATATATGCTCCCATCTTTTTGCAAACAAACAGCTTCCTGCCCTTTCTTTCCCTACCTGGAGGAACATGCTATATATATAATTATAATGTTAGAAATAAACTCTTCTTCTGTGACAGTCTGTTTCAAAGTTAAGCTACTATATTCTAGGAGGAATTTTACACCATAGCCCTACCCTCAGTCTCACGTGCCTTCAGCAGATGTCTAGAGCAATTGAGAGCAGCATGTGATTTTTCCATACAGTCGTGAGTTCCCAAAGAACGAACCAAAAGTCATGCTGCATCTGCTTTATTCCTACATGCACACTGTGTTCTCTCTTGGAACTCTATCCTCTTTCAGCTTGCTTCAGGCTTGGAAGCCTCCTGGGTTGGGAACTTTGCTCCACGTCTGGCATATTCACTGATTCACACGACACTTAGGAGACATATATGTTTTGTAAACTGAGTTGCAAATCTGAACCTCTGAAATACATTTTTGTTTTTGTGAATTTCATTTTGTCTTGTTATTTTCTAGTAGTTGGATGAGGTATTATTTTTCACAACCTTGTAAAAACCCAAATGAGGATCTGTATTAGGTTCCATATTTAAACATAACCCTGTGGAAACTGCATCTAAGGCATTTAGAGCCTGAAGGTAACAGACTATTGACAGACAGTGTCTTTGTTTAGATAGTGTGATGCTGCAAACATAACCATTTACTCCATTTGAATACGATGTTAGCAATTTGTGAAAACCATTTGGCTTTAAAACAGCAGTGTGATTTGAGGCAAAAGGCCAATTTGCTCATTAAGTTCAAGTTTGTTCTTTGAACAACAGAATGATTATAAAACAGGAAAGATGTAGCAGATTTCGTGGTAGAAATAGAAGGTTCTCAATTTTACCAGCAATAAAATGACAATAAGAAATAATAGCTAATGCCAACCACATGTGGGATGTGTATAATTTTAAAAGATCGGAAAAATATAAATAAATGGTCATCTTGAACATGTGGCAAAAATTTTGAAAGACATAGCATAGAAAGAAGATTGAATTAACAGACAAAATATCCACATTTTAGTCCTGAATCATCTATTTACTAGCTAACACTCTTAAGGTTGTTATAAACTTTTTTCAGCCTCAGTTACTTGAAATCTCACTGATCTTGGAGTGAGGTCTGAGTTTGAGTTCTATGTCTGTAGCTTAATATGTGTGATTTATAGTCACCTACTCACATGCATCTGGTCCCATCACTTCTTGGGAAATGGATAGGGAAACAATGTCAGACTATTTTTGGGGGCTCCCAAATCACTGTGGATGGTGATTGCAGCCATGAAATTAAAAGATGCTTACTCCTTGGAAGAAAAGTTATGACCAACCTAGATAGCATATTCAAAAGCAGAGACATTACTTTGCCGACTAAGGTCCGTCTAGTCAAGGCTATGGTTTTTCCTGTGGTCATGTATGGATGTGAGAGTTGGACTGTGAAGAAAGCTGATCGCTGAAGAATTGATGTTTTTGAACTGTGGTGTTGGAGAAGACTCTTGAGAGTCCCTTGGACTGCCAGGAGATCCAACCAGTCCATTCTAAAGGAGATCAGTTCTAGGTGTTCTTTGGAAGGAATGATGCTAAAGCTGAAGCTCCAGTACTTTGGCCACCTCATGTGAAGAGTTGACTCATTGGAAAAGACTCTGATGCTGGGAGGGATTGGGGGCAGGAGGAGAAGGGGACGACCCGGGATGAGATGGCTGGATGGCATCACGGACACGATGGATGCGAGTCTGAGTGAACTCCGGGAGTTGGTGATGGACAGGGAGGCCTGGCGTGCTGCGATTCATGGGGTCGCAAAGAGGTGGACACGACTGAGTGACTGAACTGAACTGAACTGACTCACATGCACCCAGGTGGCTCAGTGGCTAAAGAATCTGCCTGCAATGAAGGAGGTTCAGGAGACTCAGTTTCAGTCCCTGGATTGGGAAGATCCCCTGGAGAAGGAAATGCAACCCACTCCAGTATTCTTGCCTGAAAAATCTCACAGACAGAGGAGACTGATGGGCTACAGTCCAAAGGGTCAAAAAGAGTCAGACACAACTGAGCGACTAAGCACTCAAATGCAAAGTCCCAATTTCCTCATTTTTAAAATGGAGTTGATAATAGAAATGCAGAGGTACCTGAAATAGTTAAAAGAACTACATGAGATAGTTATGCAAAACTGCCAAGATTTAGACAAATCATATTGTTAAATCACAACCCCATCAGAAAGAATATATGTCAATGGATATGGTTATTGTGTTTGAGTAAAAGATAAACAGCAAGGATATACAACCTAACCATATTATTTTCTAGCTTTCTTGCCTGGAGAATCCATGGACAGAGGAGCCTAATGGGTCATAGTCTTTAGGGTCTCAAACAGTTGGACATGACTGGAGTGACTTAGCATGCATGCAGGCAAGGATACAACCCAAGCAAATTATTTTCTTTGGCTTTTTGAAAAAGGTAATTTGCGGCCCACTATAATTACCCTGGAAAACCATTATAACTTCTTTAATAACTAGAAGTCTCATTTTCCATTTTAATCATTTTATCAAGTTCCCAGGAATAATGAAACTAGGAAACAGAACTACTCCACCTTACCCCTTAGTGTCCAGCAGTGAGAAAATTCTCTTCCAGTTGTTGTGCAATTTAGTGGGGCTCCATGGAATATTAAGATTTAAACCAACTCAGAATTTGAATTTTTTAAATAAAAAATCGACTACAAAAGGTAAGTATGTTAAACAATCTGGTTTTAGGCTGTAATATCAATAATTAAGGGTTTATTAATGATTCATAAGTCTCCTTTCGAGAGATATGTAGGTTTGTGAAAAGGCCTTTTAGTTTAAAGGAACAGAGTTTCATGGCAAATCCAATATCTAATATCATGAATTAAAGACAGTTTTATGTTTCCTATGGAACTTTGGGTTTTTGCAGTTAGAAGATTCTGGATCATGTGTTGGTAGTTTTATTCTTTTCAATATTCCAAATACGTATATTCAAGTCCTTTGGGTCTTAAACTAACTTATTTTTTAAAATTTAGTATTGCACACACATTTTTAGTTAAGCAATAAACATCTGTCATCTGCCATTTATTAATATTAATTATAAATGGTCAGTGGCTCATGGGATCCAAGTACAGCAGCTGAGATTTTTCTACATCTGACCTCCTTAGAGTTTATATAAAAAGTGTTCAGAGTAGTTCTCTTAAGCTCCTAGCCAATTTAAAGCTGGTTTGTAACCTAGTGTTTTCAATTCTGCATCTAGCAATTAGAAAAAGGAGAAATAAATGACAAAAATCCTGAAGCATCATGCTAGGGGATTAGGTGGAACAAATAACAAGAATATGTCCTGGGACATATAACAAAGGACAAATAACTGGCCATAGCAAACACCCTCTTCCAACAACACAAGAGAAGACTCTGCACATGGACATCACCAGATGGTCAACACCGAAATCAGACTGATTATATTCTTTGCAGCCGAAGATGGAGAAGCTCTACACATTCAGCAAAATCAAGACCAGGAGCTGACTGTGACTCAGATCATGAACTCCTTATTGCCAAATTCAGACTTGAAGAAAGTAGGGAAAACAGCTAGACCATTCAGGTGTGACCTAAATCAAATCCCTTATGATTATTCAGGGGAACTGGCAAATAGATTCAAAGGATTAGATCTGATAGACAGAGTGCCTGAAGAACTATGGACAGAGGTTTGTGACACTGTACAGGAGGCAGGGATAATGACCATCCCCGAAAAAAAGAAATGCAAAAAGACAAAACGGTTGTCTGGGGAGGCCTTACAAATATCTGGGAAGAGAAGAGAAGTGAAAAGCAAAGGAGAAAAGGAAAGATATACCCATTTGAACGCAGAGTTCCAAAGAATAGCTAGGAGAGATAAGAAAGCCTTCCTCAGTGATCAATGCAAAGAAATAG
>SJYQ01003525.1:95787-126483 GCA_006410935.1 Redunca redunca
AAGAATACACAGAAGAACTGTACAAAAAAGTCTTCATGACCCAGATAACCATGATGGTGTGATTACTCACCTAGAGTTAGACATCCTGAAATGTGAAGTCAAGTGGGCCTTAGGAAGCATCATTACAAACAAAGCTAGTGAAGGTGATGGAATTCAGTTAAGCTATTTCAAATCCTGAAAGATGATGCTGTGAAAGTGCTGCACTCAATATGCCAGGAAATCTGGAAAACTCGGCAGTGGCCACAGGACTGGAAAAGGTCAGTTTTCATTCCAATCCCAAAGAAAGGCAATGCCAAAGAGTGTTCAAACTGCCGTACAATTGCACTCATCTCACATGCTAGCAAAGTAGTACTCAAAATTCTCCAAGCCAAACTTCAACAGTACATGAACTGTGAACTTCCAGATGTTCAAGCTGGATTTAGAAAAAGCATAGGAACCAGAGATCAAATTGCCAACATCTGCTGCATCATCGAAAAAGCAAGAGAGTTCCAGAAAAACATCTACTTCAGCTTTATTGACTAGGCCAAAGCCTTTGACTGTGTGGATCACAACAAATTGGACAATTCTCCAAGAGATTGGAATATGAGACCAGCTGACCTGCCTCCTGAGAAATCTGTATGCATGTCAAGAAGCAACAGAACTGTACATGGAACAACAAACTGGTTCCAAATTGGGAAAGGAGTACGTCAAGGCTGTATATTGTCACTCTGCTTATTTTAACTTATATGCAGAGTACATCATGCAAAATGCCAGGCTAGATGAAGGACAAGCTGGAATCAAGATTGCCGGGAGAAATATCAATAACCTCAGACATGCAGATGACACCACCCTTATGGCAGAAAGGGAAGAAGAACTAAAGAGCTTCTTGATGAAAGTGAAAGAGGAGAGTGAAAAAGTTGTTTTAAAACTCTACATTCAGAAAACTAAGATCATGGCATCTGGTCCCATCACTTCATGGCAAATAGATAGGGAAACAATGGAAACAGTGAGAGACTTTATCTTTTTGGGCTCCACAATCACTGCAGACGGTGGCTGCAGCCATGAAATTAAAAGACACTTGCTCCTTAGAAGAAAAGCCATGACCAACCTAGACAGCCTATTTAAAAACCAGAGACATTACTTTGTCAGCAAAGGTTTGTCTAGTCAAAGCTATGATTTTTCCAGTAGTCATGTATGGATCTGGGAGTTGGACAATGAAGAAAGCTGAGCGCTGAAGAATTGATGCTTTTGAACTGTGGTGTTGGAGAAGACTCTTAAGAGTCCCTTGACTGCAAGGAGATCCAACCAGTCCATCCTAAAGGAAATCAGTCCTGAATATTCATTGGAAAGACTGAGGCTGAAGCTGAAGCTCCAATACTTTGGCCAACAGATGCAAAGAACTGACTCATTTAAAAAGACCATAATGCTGGGAAAGATTGAAGGTGGGAGGAGAAGGGGGTGACAGAGGATGAGATGGTTGGATGGCATCACTGACTTGATGGACATGTGTTTGAGTAAGCTCCAGGAGTGATGATGGACAGGGAAGCCTGATGTGCTGCAGTCCATGGGGTCGCAAAGAGTCGGACACAACTGAGCGACTGCACTGATCACCTCTTTAACCTCTGGTAGAAAATGAGTGCATCAGTTCATTAACACTATAGATATTTTTGTTGTAGTACTAAGAGGAAAAAAGAGGAGAACATTTTGCTATCAATGTGTACTATTATGGTATATTGGTAGTATGCCATTCTGGTATCTATATATGCCGTATCATGTATACACTTACTGACATTAAAAATAATCCTTTTGTGAAAATTAACCAAAGACAATAAAGAAACAGCAAATCCAGAGTTGAACTGAGATGTTTTGTTTGTCAAACTAGTTCAGCACTCTTTTACTTAAGTAGGTTGACACTGCGTGTATTAAACTACTTTGACAACTGTGAACACAAGAAGAAATGATGATTCTATGAACAGATAATCCTTTGAAAATGGAGGAAACCTGCATGAATGGAAGGAAAGGATGATAAGGCAGGACACAAAGCAAGAGGAGGGACACTAAGGCCACGAAAGAGGGGAGGAAGCCAAAGGTCCTAGGGAGAGGAATTAAACAGAAAAACTCCCTTTTCCTACACATTTCAAAGAAAAATTAGAAAAACTGGACAAGTGTGCATCTACCACCAGTTTGTCCAAGAAATACTTTGGTCAACTGCATCTTAACTATTGAAACAAATCAATCTGAAACAAAACAAAATTCCTTTATGAGCTTAAAGTTGGTTGGAAACCAGAGAAGCATAATATCAGAGATTAACAGTTTGTACTTATTACTTTGAGGAATATTTCACTATTTCATATGTCTACGGTCCATAAAAAAATAATTAGCTATCTAATTAGCATTCTCCTATAAATTAGGATAATACTTTTTGTTCACAGGTTGTAATTAATTAGATATGCATACATTTCTATGGCTCATTTTCAGATTTATCAACTAATATTTTTCAAGTATGAATTCAGTATACTTATATTTCCTTGCCTAAAATGTGATATTATTCAAAAGAAAAAAATCAGTGAGGTATTTCCTGGTGGTCCAGTCGTTAAGTATCTGCCTGCCAAGGAAGGGGACATGGGTTCAATCCCTGGTCTGGGAAGATTCCACTTGTTGCTGGGCAAATAAGTCTGTACACCACGGTTACTGAGCCTGAACTTTAGAGCCCATGAACTGCAGTTACTGAAGCCTGTGCACCGAGAGCCTGTGTTCTTTAATAAGAGAAGCCACTGCAATGAGAAGCCCACGCATCACAACTAGAGAGTAACCCCTAGTCTCTGCAACTAGAGAAAGCCCGCCTGTAGCAATGAGGACAATGGCACCCCACTCCAGTATTCTTGCCTGGAGAATCCCGTGGATGGAGGAGTGGGCTGCAGTCCATGGGGTCGCTAAGAGTCGGACACGACTGAGCGACTTCCCTTTCACTTTTCACTTTCCTGCATTGGAGAAGGAAATGGCAACCCACTCCAGTGTTCTTGCCTGGGGAATCCCAGGGATGGGGGAGCCTGGTGGGCTGCCGTCTCTGGGGTCGCACAGAGTCGGACATGACTGAAGCGACTTAGTAGCAGCAGCAGCAGCAGCAATGAAGACCCAGGGTAGCCAAAAATAAACAAATAAATAATTAATTTTAAAAAATCAATGAAAAATGAGTGCCACCGTGTTTCCAGACATTAGTTTTCACATAAGACAAGAGTAAAATGGATATCTCATTTAAAAACGTACATTTTGCATTGAGATAGAAAACATAATTGGACTCTGTTCACAAACCATTTCCTAAATTTGATCTCTTGCAAAAATTACAAAAGTTGGCTTTTCCAGCAGAAACAACAAATAAACAAAACAAGCTTTTACAAAACATATTTTTCAATTATGGCAGCTTGGGCTCACAAAGGATAGAGTTATGACCGGGTGGTGTATACACAGTATAAACACAAGAGTTCAGTAATTAGGTTTGAGTTAATCTTAAAGTTCCAGTGGCCTGGTGCATAATCAAGCAAAGGGTCATTACCCATACTGGTACATTTCACACAGAACACTTAGCTGCCCCGAAATGGAAATGGACATGTCTTTACTTTAGCCTGCACAAATCAGTTCCAGAAACCATTCATATGGATAGTGGAGTCTATTTCTATTCATTTGAAAGCCCATTTACTCACAAAGAAAGGTTTATAGCAAACCAAAAAAATCGGAAAAAAAATCAATTAAAATATTAGCATTATGCTGGGCACGCTTGTCTAGTCTAAAACAGATGAAGTAAAGCTTTGGTTACACTTTTTTACTTAAACATTTTTTTTCCATAAATAATATTGGATAGGGATTACCCTATAGAAGAGTACAAGCTTTTTAATTTTGGGCTTCCCTGGTTGCTCAGATGGTTAAGAATCTGCTTGCAGTATAAGAGATCTGGGTTCGAGCCCTGGATCAGGAAGATCCCTTGGAGAAGGGAATGACTACCCACTCGAGTATTCTTGCCTGGAGAATTCCATGGGCAGAGGAGCCTGGAGGCCTATAGTGCATTGGGTTGCAAAGAGTCAGACATGGCTGAGTGACTAATATTTTTTTTTTACCCTATCGAAGAGTAAAAAGCTTCTTAATTTTGAGCTTTTTTTTGGAAGAGGATCATGTGCATCTGTTGTTTTTTCAGCCTAGCACTCTTATTTCTACATAGAACTGCCACTCAAAATGGCCCATGTGTCCCTTGGCTTCAACAGTGAGCATGTGACTGAGGCAGACCAATCACAGCACTCCATTTCCTCTGCTACACTGATGGGTTCAAGGGTAGACACACGAGTCAAGCAGGGTCAGTTTGCATCTTCCATGTGATTGGATGTATGGACGCTGAAAGAGAGAGCTTACTGTCCTTTTGGACTGAGAGCAACCTGGATGTAGACGTAGGGCTTCCCCAGCCAAGCTTTCCCTGTGAGTAGAGACAGACTCCTGTAGCAGGGGAGAACAATGCCGATAAACAAACACAAACACAGGCAGGATGAATTGCAATGGCAAGAGGAGGAAAGAAGATGTATCCAATGATATCGTTTGAGTACTTAGAGCAAGCTGTGTTTTCACCAATAGCTTCCTTTTTGCCTAAGTTAATTTGAAATCTCTCATTTTAAAATATCCTAGTGAGTACACTAGGTGAGCTTGGTGAAAAAGGACTATCAATGAAGGATAAATACTCTGACATAATGACAACATTTGCAAATAATTTTTTAAAGAAACTTAAAAACAGTACAGAGAAGGCAATGGCACCCCACTCCAGTACTCTTGCCTGGAAAATCCCATGGACAGAGGACCCTGGTAGGCTGCAGTCCATGGGGTCGCTGAGGGTCAGACACGACTGAGCGACTTCACTTCCACTTTTCACTTTCATGCATTGGAGAAGGAAATGGCAACCCACTCCAGTGTTCTTGCCTGGAGAATCCCAGGGATGAGGGAGCCTGGTGGGCTGCCGTCTCTGGGGTCGCACAGAGTTGGACACAACTGAAGCGACTTAGCAGTAAAAACAAGTAAGAAAAGTGATAGAAAACATTTCCGATTTAGGACATGAAGAATGAGGTGCTTTAAGCAAAAGGAAAAACGAATCAAATAGAAAATAAAATGGAAAGTGAAGTACATGTGAAGGAGAGCAGAAACTTAGTAGAATAATGAGTTTTGAAGAATTTATACTCATTTTGCACATGTTACTGATAATAGCCCACGGGTGCCGGCCACTGCACTAGAAATTTATGCTTGAGTTTGTCCATTAGTACAAAAGTACACCGTAATCTATTTGGGGTCTGCTTTGACAGCAGTGTATGAGAATGAAACCATTCAAGTGATCTTTCATGATGCTAAAAATGATAGGGTTTTAATGTAAACAAGTTTGAGAATGTTTCTGTTTCAGTGAGGTCAGGGAATTTCATTGTAATATAGTTGTATTGGCCTGGTGTTGTAACCTTGGTTGTATTGGCCTCTTGGGAGGCGGGTGGATGGAGTTAACTAGTCTTTTCTGTCAGGCTGTTAACAATCTACAAAGTTAGTCTGTAATGCTTCTATGAAGTTACCGGAGTAGATAAAAAAAGAAAATAAGATAATAATCTATGGAAATAATAATTCTTTTGTGCCTTCAAATGTGAGGTGATTTCTTTGCCAAAGGGGTTTCAGCAACACCAGCAGTTTCAAGGAGTGACTGTTTGGGAGGTGGGCAGGAGGACAGGAGCATGAAAGGAGGAAGTGTCTTTTTTGCTGGAGAAATGTTTACTTTGTAATTAGCAAAGGACAAGAAGGCCCTTTTGGAAACTGTACTTGGGGGTCCAGAATTTAAATTTATGCTGATGCTCTCTGAGGCTCTCTCTAGGGAACCCTCCTCATTGGCAGGGATCTCAGCTGGCTGGAACAGGCTGCACACGAAGCCAAGGTCTCAGGGTCATTTCTCCAAAGGGCCCGTTAACTCAGCTCTGTTCCACAACTACAAGCTGTACCTTTAACCCTACTCAGTCATCTCACAAACACACATTAGCACATCGATACAGTGATCACAGAGAAAAAGATTTGCCTGCAGACCAAAAAGAAAAGCAGGCAGAGATAGTTCGTTTTTGCCAGCATAAACAAATGTTTTGTGAATGCAAACTAATGAAACTGCAGCTACTGACACAACAAATCACAATGAAAACTGTCCACACAAGTGGATGCTACAAGCGAGCTGATCATCGATGATCTTTGCTCTGTGGCCCAATATAAACCATGGCGGGCTTCCCCAGTGGTTCAGTGGCAAAGAACCCCCTACCTTCCGGTGGAGGAAACGTTAAGAGACAGGTTCAATCCCTGGGTAGGAAGATCCCCTGGAGGAGGAAATGGCAACCCACTCCAGTATTCTTGCCTGGAGAACCCCATGGGCAGAGAAGCCTGGCGGGCTACAGTCCATGGGGTTGCACAGAGTAGGACATGCCTGAAGTGATTTCGCACACACACATAAACACACCTAACAGAATAAGAGATTCATAATAAACGGGACTTCTGTCTTTCCTGTCCACTGCTGTTGGGTTGGTCAAAACATTCTTTCAGGTTTTTCTGTAAGAACGTGTGGAAAAACCTGAATGAACTTTTTGGCCAACCCCAAAAGTGCTTAAAGTGCCTAGCATAAAGCTGGTGCTTTAATAGATATGTGTTGGGTGCATGAGGGTTTCTTCACTGGCCTTTTTAAAAATTATTATTAATATTCCTACTCTTCCCTTTACAAACTGGAAAGTACAATAGAAATAATCTCCTATATACTATCCCCTGTATCAACTGTTGAGTGTGTTTTTACAAAGGAAGAGACATTACCTCAGACAGGAAGAGAATGCTGATAAAAGAGCAGTCACACTAATCTAACTACAAACAAGAGAACGACCTCTGTGGTAGACGGACAAAAACATTACAGGTCTCTATTCATCCCTGTATATGCATAGCAAATCACAAAGTAACTCTGGGCACTTCTCCCTGCAAGAGGGGATATCAATTTCTTTTAACTCTTGAATCATGATTGGCCTTGTAACTTGCATAGACTAACAAAACACAGTGGAAATAAAGTTGTGCCTTCTCTTCCTCTTAGGACATTATAGAATTCTTGGCCACCTTGAGGATGATAGAAAAAGCAGTTTCCTCTGTGCTCAACCAGTCTACCACGTTAGGGAACCAGCCAGAATTGCACAGTGGATCCCAGCTCACACTTCCCATCCACATTTATTGTTTTAAGGCTATATGTTTGGGGGTTATTTCTTATGTAGCAAAAATGAACTGAAACAGCTTCATCCCAACACACAGGATGTAAACAATGGCAAGATCGTTGCCTGGTTAGGGGCTGAAGAATGCTTTGTATACTATAGCTACTCCTTGATTCAACATCCTGACCAATGTGCACTAGGTTACATATAGCAATGGGTTGAAAGCATTAGATATTTATAAAAATCACAAAAAAGAAATCTCAGAAAATACAGGCATTTGCAAAAATAATTTGTTATAAAGAGTTAGTATAAAAACCATTTTAGAATAGAGATGCTGCAGTGTATGTTCCAACACACTGGTGAAGCCTAAAAATGATTCTTCTACCAGCAGAGACTGCACAGATAATAGTGATACTTAAGTATTTCACACTGTGAATCATGTCCATTGTGAATTTTGACCACTATGAATAGCCCTCAAATCTTAGAGAACCTACAAAAATGGAATGGTACAAACTTGGTATTAATTTTAATGAGATAATAACTTGGCTAAATTATATAAAATAGTATAGTACTTGGGACTGCAAAACATGAAATGAAAGGCATCTTACCTTCTGCAGAACTTCTGCATTAACAGAAGTTTAAGAATATACAATGGAATTGTATTCAACTTTTTCATTAACAGAGTTTAAGAATATACAACGGAACTGTGTTCAAAGCAAGAGACCTAATAACTGTCATTTCACTTTTTTTCAAAATCTGTCTAGGTGCTGGATGTGACCCTTCAGTTTCATTATTACAGAGGGGAGTAAACTGTATATATATAAAGGAGCTTAGCATGATCTTCACCCCACAAACCTGGGCAACAGACAGTGCCTGCAAAGATCCTGCCATTGTAATGTCAACGTCAGAGGAATCAATGAGAGAAACTGGGGCTTATCACAGAGGCAATACCACTCTTTTAGCCATATGAATAATAAATTTGGTCACGTGGCTGTGGAATTAGCAAGTTGATTTGATGCTTCAAAGATTAGGTTGGAATTGGCAGGAAAGAAATAAAGAGGAGTAAGAGTTATGTAATATAGTGAAGGAAAAAATACATAATCAAATAAATCAGTGCATAGGCCATGAGTGAACGTGACTGAAATGGACTGGAAGACGAGCCATGTTTTTATGGGGTCTTTAGAGATCAGTAACAGCAGCACACCTGTATTAATACTAAAAGCCCAAAATTTGTATTTGGTGATAACATATACAAACTGAAATCTTTTGGTCAGTAACAATGGTACTCTAAGTTTAGTTTGAGTATTTATAGAATTTAGAGATAAAATTTTGAAGTATTAGGTTGAACTCTAGTGAAAGTGAAATCGCACAGTCATGTCTGACTCTGCGATCCCATGGACTGCAGCCTGTCTGGCTCCTCTGTCCATGGAATTCTCCAGGCAAGAGTACTGGAGTGGGTTGCCATTTCCTTCTCCAGGGGATTTTCCCAACTGGGAATTGAACCCATGTCTCCTGCATTGCAGGCAGATTCTTTACTAACTGAGCCACTAGGGAAGCCCATGAAATTGTTAATAGTTGACTATTGACAAGCAAAGTAAGAGCTAGTCCCTGTGGCTTAGATGATAAAGAATGCAGGAGACCCGGGTTTGATCTCTGGGTCTGGAAGATCCCCTGGAGAAGGGAAAGGCAACCCACTCCAGTATTCTTGCCTGGAGAAGCCCATGGACAGAGAAGCCTGGCAGGCTATAGTCCATGGGGCTGCAAAGAGTCAGACATGACTAACACACACAAATTTATGCACAAGAAAATGGCAGTTTCATATGGTTTAACCGACTAGACAGGAAAAACAGAGATGACTATAGTCACATAGTTAGTCTTGGTGAAGAGAGAGCTACGGGGCTTTACTGGTAGCCCAGCGGTTGGGAATCCTTCTGCCAGTGCAGAGGACACAAGTTTGATCCCTGGGTTGGGAGGATGCCATGTGCCGTGGGGCACCTGAGCTTGTGCACCACAGCAACTGAGCTGGAGCTCTAGAGCCCACGTGCTGCAACCACTGAAGCCTGTGCACCCAGAGCCTGTTCTCCGCAAGAAGGGAAGCCGCAGCATCAGGAAGCCAGTGCACTGCAGCTAGATGGTAGCCCCCGCTCACGGCAACTAGAGAAAGCTGTGTGTAGCAACAAAGACCCAGTACAGCCAAAAAAAAAAAAAAAAGAGCTAAACATTTACTAAACAAATGACAAGCCTTTCCACTGGGGACATTAAATGAAAAGCTGGGTTTAGCCTTTAAGAGAAAGGCCACACATTTATATTAAGGACCATATCTCAGAGTGAAAGGCATTATATATTTGCAACAGATTACTTTTCTTAGAGGCTTTAAACATAGCTAAATATTTTTGTATGGTACTGGAATATTTTAAATTCAAAGTGAAAGTCACACTCAGTTGTGTTGGACTCTTTGGACTTGTAGCCCACCAGGCTCCTCTGTCCATGGAATTCTCTAGGCAAGAATACTGGAGTGGGTTTCCATTTCCCTTTCTAAAGGCTCTTCAAAATCCAGGGATTGAACCTGGCTCTTCTGCATTGCAGGCAGATTCTTTATTGTCTGAGCCATCAGGGAAATTGGGTGGCAAAAACTTCCTGTCGGTTCCACCAAACTGTTCTTGTTACCAAAGGTTTGCACCATTCACAGGTTTCCATTGGTGGCAATGAAACCTTGCCCTGGTTGAAGGAAACCTTACATTGGTTCTTCACAGAATCTCAACAAAAAACCATTTAGGTAAGGGGCTGGCTAGACCGTAACGAAGGATCACAAAGAGAAACTGTTGAGTTTACACCAGGGTTTCTCCTCTTTGGCACAGTTCAGTTCAGTTCAGTCGCTTACTCGTGTCCAACTCTTTGTGACCTCATGAACTGCAGCATGCCAGGCCTCCCTGTCCATCATCAACTCCCGGAGTCCACCCAAACCCATGTCTATTGAATCGGTGATGCCATCCAACCATCTTATCCTCTGACATCCCCTTCTCCTCCTGCCCTCAATCTTTGCCAGCATTAGGGTCTTTTCAAATGAGTCAGCTCTTCGATCAGGTGGCCAAAGTATTGGAGTTTCAGCTTCAAATCAGTCCTTCCAATGAACACCCAGGACTGATCTCCTTTAGGATGGACTAAACTGGCAGATAATTTTTGATGTGGGGGGCTGTCTTGTGCATTGTAAGATATTTAGCAGCCTTGCCCCACTAGATGCCTATAACATCCTCCTCCTCCTCTAACTGTGACAAGAAGATGTAGATGCTGGGGAGCAGACTCATGACAGGCTGTAAGCCAGTCTTTAATGCCATCCTTATCTCAGCTCTCTATTTTGTGGCATTTTCTCTGACATGTCAAAGGGCCAGTGTACCGACTGTGTGCAGGGAAACAGCAGAGAGCGCCCACCCTCCAATGCTTAAACAGGATGAGTGTCTGCAGGCCAGCTGGTCTTCCTCCATGAGGTGAAGGTGGTGAGAGGACATCACCGAAATTCTCTAAGCCAGTTGGCATCCTACAATTTTGAGCTAATGAAGCCTTCTATTTGGATTTTGAGAATGGTTCCAAAAATTTTGGCTAAATGTCTTGTTTTGAATTTGAATGAATTTTTAATAAGAATCTTTCCTGTAGAAAACTCAACTCTTCATCACTGGAGTGGTTGTTACAAATATTTTAAGAAGCAAACCAGAGGACAGAGGTGCAAACCTGGGAACAGAGTAGATTCACTTTTTATTTGCTTCCTTTTTTAAAAACTAAATATGCTGTAATTTTAAATATAGTGCTCATGATATATATAATGCATGTGTATACTACTGGTATTTAAAAACATGATTAATAACAATTTGTAAGTTAACTTACAAGACTTTTCTTCTATGTAAAAGCTGGTAGAATTTTACAACTGGGCTTAGTTTTGGGAAGGTGCATAAAGTGACTCACAGTACGTTCAAATAATGCAATAATTCCCATGCTTGTTTCTTCCCTGGAAATGTCTGGATATTTTCATTTATTTATATTTTAATGGATTCCTTTTCTCCTTCTCTGCCAAGGAGGATGCTATTTTTTTCTTCCATGACTCTGTTCTTCTTTATCCTTTCTATCCCAAGATCATGTACTACATGTAATGAATTAGGATCTTGTTCATGCAATTCACCAAAGGACAAAATTTCTTTCATTCTTTGTAAATGTGTTCAAAACCCAGTATCTATCGGAAATTCTCTTCAGTTAATTAAAGGAATCTACATATGAATGGGAAACATTTTGGTGATCTTTCCTTCTTTGCATCTACCTTCCACTGCAAACAAACAAACAAAAAATTGCTCTTTTGCATCAAATGCAAACATATATATACTTCCCTGCTCTGTTTCACTTCCCCTTATCTACAATGGTTACACCCAAAATATCAAAAGAGTTAATAAGTATAATTTGGAAACCATTAAAAGTGCATTTTCTCCTTGCTTATTTCTATTTCAAATATATTATTTTAAGGCATATGTGATACTACTATATGTTAGCCCTCATAATCTCTTAAAATACATGTTACTTATCTGTGACATTTCAGATATATATAATTCAGTTGAGCTATACTCAACTAGAAACTACTGCAATAGTAATTACTTCTTATAAAAGATTATAATTGATGGAGAAGTTAAGAGTGATTAAAATGCTGCATGTCAGGTAAAAGGAAGTAATCCTAAATGTGCAAGCAAGTAGTATATCAGACAAAAGTTTAGATTTGGGGCTACAGAAAAGACATTTATCTTCTCGGATTAACTTATGATAATTATTCTAAGCATGAGAAGAATATCAGTAAGAAAAATGTGTATATGTGTAAGATTTTGCAACCAACTTTTCATCTATATATATATGTGAAAATTTCATGTGTATAAATATCCATCTTATAACCAGAGTAATCCATTCTGTTACTAAAATCTAGTTCTTCTTATTCAGCTTCTTCTTTGTGTACATTTTGAAAAGTCATTTCTGGATCTTATCATTCTTCCCTGGAGACCTTGCCTTTGGCAATTACAACACAGGAGAAAAAATCCTGAACACATGCTCCATACCTTTTCCAAATAAGAATTATCTACCTCTGTCTATTGTTAACCTCTTAGGCAGGGATGATAGACATAAATTTAAATTCAAGATTTTCAGGCTAAATTTTGTTATATAAAACCTTATCTTTTAGCTTACTCATATGGAAATGCTCAGCCATGAACCTAGAAGATGTTATTTTGTAAATCTACAAGTATTTAGGTGCAGCTCAAGCAACAGCTATTCTACTGGTAGGATAAATCGTATCTTCATCATTTTATTGTGTTTATATTTATCATTTTATTGTATAGCTCTGAGATATACAATATAAAATGAGAAGGCTCTGGGTACTAGTATGACTTTGATGTGATTTTTGCTAGAGTGGCAAGTTCAGAAGTCATAATTACTTTTCTATTTGGTTTCTTCATATTCAAATAGATATTTATTTGAAATTTGAGTTATTATTAAGAGAAGTTAAGAAAATCAATAGATAGAGAAGTTAAGGAAAGAAGAGAAAAGTGGTTTCNTCTTCATTTATATTTTAAAAGCAAAGTACACTAGATACTGATTAGTAATGTAGAATCTTTGTGGAAAGAATAATACGAACAAAGACCACCTGTGAATCATTAAATTTCAAGAAAATTTAGTAAACATAAGTAAATGTACGGCTATGGGAGCTTACCAACAAGTAAGAGTGATGAAATATTTGATTTCCAAATCCAACTTTTAAAATCTAAGATGTTTTAAATTAATTGGTAACAAATGTCAGAAAGACCTTTTTCACTAGCCAACTTTCATTCCTAAAACCTAACTTTAGTCAAAGCCTCCTATAAATTTACAAAAGTTTGAAATTTCCTTTAAAATAATCCATATATTCAAGAAGTTTGTCACATTAACTCCTTGATTACTAATGGCAGGCTGTACCCATCCTGATGATGGTCAACTTGGTCTTTTGGTACAGTGAAGACACTGCGAAGGATGGGTGACCCAAGTTCTTTCTTGTGTGAGCAAAGTTAAAGTTTCACAGCATTCTCTTCTGTGTTTCCATTGAGTTTTTTCACACACCGTCTCCCTTCATATGTGCTACTATGATTATCTGCTGAAACTTATCTCAAACGTCCACTGGACTCTGAGGGTAACTTCAGAATAGAGATGGTACCCTATTTAGTTGAGAATCCCAAGTGCTTAGCACTATGTATGGCTATAAAGTAAAAATCCAGTAAAATGATTAATGAATGAACTAAGCAAAGGAAGTTCAACTATAGCGTCAGCCAAGCTATAGCTTGGCTACATTAATTTTTTCAATTAGTTAATTGAAAGGATCATTTATAGACTCAGCAGATTACTACCAATAGGTACATAGAATATTTGTAGGCAGTGGTTCTGGGGATAAGCAAGAAAGATGGAAAAATTATATTTTAAAAGTCAACAACTACAAATCTTCTAGACAGATGTTTAATCACCAGAAAGCATCATATTAAATGACAAATGAGTTTTCTTTGGCCGTAACAAGACTTCAGAACAAGCCCTTACATAGAGTTATTTAATATTGATTTGGTAGGCTCTATAATCTGATATATAAAGTTAGTGTAATACGAAAAAATCTGGGGATAAATTGTCATTAATGCTTGTATTATGCTAATAAAATATATAACTTTTAAAACATGTTTTGCTATAAAAGCTTAACACCTAATTGCACTACTTTGACTTGTAGGAAATGAAAAAAGGAGTAAGTGGATGGCTGGTGTTTACCATTCTCATGTGTGTACCAAATGCTGTTAGACTTTGCATTTCTGAGGCTTCCCATGAGTTTGCCAGGTACTAGGAAGATGCGTGATAGGAAAGATAATGGCCCCAAAGGAAGATACAGACATTGATGCATTATAATGCAGCTCCTTCTCCAGGATTCATTTAGCACACTTGTGTGTAAAGTTCTGATATCAAGCTCCATTTTTCAGAATCACCACCTCAAGATTCTGTACTTTACAGCTAACATATTCTTTGGTACCCATTTTAGACATGAGCGATCATACTAAATGTTTCCTAAGAAATAGTGAAATTTGCATCAAATCATGTGGATCTGACCGAGCACATGTTGTTAGTAAGACTGTACCTCGTTCTCCCTTCGGACATTTCTTCCTTTGCACTGTACACTTTCTTGCCTCACTGGTGGGGGGACACAGGTTACCCTTTGCTGACGGATGCTGTATTATTTCTCGGACCCGTGTTTCAGTTCCTCTTTTGAAGCCGCATGTTTTTCCTTTCTTTGTGCATGGACTCCAAGGGCTCCATTCACTGGCCTCACAGTGCACTGAAACAGAACACCAGAAACAGCCTCCGTTCACTCACACATAGTTTCACAGTTGTTAAATAAACAAAAAGGCTTGCTTCCATCAGTACTTGCCCAAATTCTGAGCAGAAATCCTGCAGAACGAAACTGGGCAAGATGACTTAAGGGAAAAGGGAAAGGCAAGAGTAGAATGTTTTCCCCTTTTTAATCCTCATATTATCAGGTAAACTCACTTTTGCATTGGGTTTACTTTTCACTGTCGATTTTAACTCAGGCATTAATGTAATTACAAGTAACCAATGCTTTATAATTTCTAGAGCACTGCTCAGCTCAGTTCAGTTCAGTTCAGTCGCTCAGTGGCGTCCGACTCTTTGCTTTATTTGTTTACAGCTATGCTGGGTCTTCGCTGATGCTTGGGGGCTTTCTCTTTTGTCTCAGCGAGCTGGAGCTACTCTAGTTATGGAGCATGGGCCCTAAGGGCACACGGGCTTCAGTAGTTGCGGCACAAGGACTCAGTAATTGCAGCTCCCGGCTCTAGGATACAGGCTCAATAGTTGTGACACATGGGGTTAGTTGCTCCGTGGTACATGGGATCTTCCTGGATCAGGGATCAAACCTGTGTCTCCTGCATTGGCAGGAAGATTCTTTACCACTGAGCCACCAGGGAAGCCCTGCTACAACTACTGATTGATCCTGACCAGATGGAGACTGCAGCCAAGAAATTAAAAGACGCTTGCTCCTTGAAAGAAAAGCCGTGATCAACCTAGACAGCGTATTAAAAAGCAGAGACATTACTTTGCCAACAAAGCTCTGTCTAGTCAAAGCTATGGTTTTTTTCAGTAGTCATGTATGGATGTGAGAGTTGGACTATAAACAAAGCTGAGCACCAAAGAATTGATGCTTTTGAACTGTGGTGTTGGAGAAAGCTCTCCAGAGTCCCTTGGACTGCAAGGAGGTCCAACCAGTCCATCCTAGAGGAGATCAGTCCTGGGTGTTCATTGGAAGGACTGATGCTGAAGCTGAAACTCCAATACTTTGGCCACCTGATGAGAAGAACTGACTTCTTGGAAAAGACCCTGATGCTGGGAAAGATTGAAGGCAGGAGGAGAAGGGGATGACAGAGGATTAGATGGCTGGATGGCATCACCGACTCAATGGACATGAGTTTGAGCAAGCTCTGGGAATTGGTGATGGACTGGGAAGCCTGGCGTGCTGCAGGCCATAGGGTCACAGAGTCAGACACGACTGAGCAACTGAACTGAACTGACTGACCGTAGCTGGCTAGGTTAGTCATTCTCAAGAATTGATTCTCAAAGTTCACTGTGCAGCAGGATCACCTTCAGAGAGGGCTTGCTAAAACAAACAGTGTTGGACCTGTCCCAACCCCGAGTTTCTGATTCAGTTGTCTTGGGTGGGGCCTGGGAATTTGCATTTTTTATGATACAGGTGATACCGATTTGCAGGTACTGAGAACACACTTTAAGAACTTCTGTACGAGACAGTGGTTAAGCAAAAGATGAATCCAGGTGTTTGGCCTACAACTCACTGCCTTTACTACAGTGCTACAATACTGTAATATTGCCAATTATTAATTAGTATAGATCAGGCATAGCAGTGTCTATTTTAAGTGAATTCCAGGTCAATTTCAGCTGATAAACTGCTTCTAGAATTCACTTGACTGGCTTGTTTCTAGGATGAATTGATATCCTTTTTCTAAAGCTTCTGTTGTAGAATTTTTTCCCTTTTTCTGTATGTATCAATCTTTTCAATCTTGGCTTTCCAAGGTCTTTCCTATAACAGATTTTTGCACTTGTAAAAATATGTACCTGCAAGGTGATATTCTTATATTTATGTTCATAAAACTTTTTGACTTATAACAACTGAAATGACTTGCAACAGTAACCCTTTCAGGTGATATAAGACTCTCTTTCTACAAAAACAAATTCCCAGTAAACTTTTTTGCTGGCTTCTGATGTAAAGAATCCTTATTTCAGAGCAGAATACTATTTTTCATACAATCTCAAGAAATATAACTTAAATGTTTTAGAAATTTAAAACCATTCATAATACATTTTTTTTTTCACATGCTTTTTTCAGTTACTTTCAGATATCTGAGTGCAACACAGAGTTGAGTGGAAATGGATGTGAATTTAAGTTTCTATGAACTTAAATGAACTTTATTGAGCCAGTTTCAAAAGAGTCTTCATGCTCAGCTATACTGTTATAATATTGGCTAAAGAATAGAGCAACCAAATCACTTAATGACATCATAATGTCTTGCCAGTTAAGGTCATATCTTTGATCCCAATATTACTCACTAAAATGTAGGGAAGCTTTAGTATACACCAATACAAATACCTCCAAGAAAATAAATAGAAAAAAAAATCCAGTTTGTGAGCCGTAACTTTGTCCAGTGCTCATTTAATGCCAAAACTATGAGTACTAAACTAGAAAAAAAATTATATGATGTGGAAATGACCCAAACTTTAGTGCTTTTTTATAAGAGCAAAGATGCTCTAGGAAAAAGCATATCTAGACTTCAGAGAAACAGATTTTAAAAATTACAACATAGGTAGCTTCAGTCAGATGATGAATGATTCTAAAAATGAAATGTTACTGACAGCCTTATATTATTCCATTGAAGAAGGAGGAGGAAAAATATTCATAGCTAACGAGTTCAGACAATAAAGGGCCCTAATACGATAAGATAGTTAAAAAATATTGAGAGAATAAAAAATGAGTCTTTAATGTTTGTGTGCAAAAAGTATTTTTGGAAAAAAACGGCAACTTTGTTGAACATGTAAAGACAACAAAAAGGGTGATTTAAGTAATATTCAGGTCATTAAATGAACAGTGTAGGTCTGGGGCACTATTTGGTTAAGAGGTAATTAAGGAAAAAAACAAGACTGCTCAACTCTGCCTTTCTTCTATATTCTGCATTAAGAATAATCTTAACATTGGAAAGGTTTAACTGTTCACTAATGAAACAAGTGTCTCAAAAATGTAATTAGCTCCTTGTCCCCGGAAGTGGTCATGGTGTGGTTGAATCATCAGCCTGGAATGCTGTAAAAGGGATTCTTGAAATGGAGAAAAGTTCAATTGAATGTTTCACTAGTAATGGTCTTACAACATTATTCACTTCTCATTCTTGTTGTCTGACTCCATAGCTCCAGAGGGAATGTAGCAAGGCCATATACTTCGCTACTCACTGTTTGGAGCTAGGTACTTTCCTTCTATGACTACCTGAACACCAGCTCTCTAAGAAGAGCAATGACAGTGGCAGAATGACAGTGCAGAAAAGAGGTGAATATTTGGAGCACAAATATTTGGAGAAGGAAATGGCAACCCACTCCAGTACTCTTGCCTGGAAAATCCCATGGATGGAGGAGAGTGGTAGGCTACAGTCCATGGGGTCGCAAAGAGTCGGACACGACTGAGCGACTTCACTTCACTTTGGAGCACAGAGTGTAAGTAATAGGTCTACTAAAAGACTGAGTTCATTTGACATTTTTGCTTGATTTGACCTGCCATCCATGGGAAGTGGATATGTTATGAGTAAGTCTTTCACCCTAGCTCTGTATGAGGGTAGTGTTTTCTTGGTTTATGACATGCTCTCTCAATTTAAAATCTGGGTAACACACAGGCCATATGGTATAGATTTTAGCAAAGGGAGAGACACATCCTTCAACCTCTGTCCTAGAGAGCTAGAGTCAAGGAACTAATTATAGCACTGACAGTAACTCACATGGTGTCCTTGGGATCATTGTTTCAGCTCACTGGGTTCTAGTTTTCAGATTTATTAAAGGAACAGCCTTTAACAGTTCTTTGTGATCATCAAGCAGGTTACCATTTTTCATGAAATTCTGAGGTAAACTCACGGGCATGGCCAACACACTGCTTGTAGGCCAGATACCATGCAATGGGAGGCATCCCTTAGGGCACAAGCAACAAAAGCCAGCTGAGAGCTAAAGCAGCTGATTTGCCTATTCCTCTGTCAGAGGTCAATTCCAGCAGTCCCCAACCTTTTTGGCACCAGGGATCTATTTCACGAAAGACAATTTTCCCATGGACCAGGGGTTAGGGGATGGTTTTTGGATGATTTAAGTGCATTACATTTTTTTTTTTGCACTTTATTCCTATTATTACATCAGCACCACCTCAGATCATCAGGCATTAGATCCCAGAAATTGAGGACCCCTGATTTACACCCATCTATTCAAGGAGCCAGATTCACCAAATGGCTTTTAGATTGCTAACCCCTATTCCAAAATATATACATTTCTTAAATTTAATTGTGTTACCAATCTTTATGTAAATTACTTTGCATAAATTACCAGGAAGCTTTAACAGCTAATCCCACAGTTTCAGATGTTAAATGCTCTCTCTGATAGGAAAGCATTAACACATTTAAGATGAATGGCCTTTGAAGGACTGATGCTATACCTTCTACAACTGATAAAGTCTAAACATTCACCCCTTTCCTAGGTAGAGCAACACCACTAACTTTCCAAAACTCATTCTGAATTTCTGTCCTTGAATATTCCACAGAACTGTTTCCTATTTTCTCCACAGTTTGGAAGTTATTACCTCTAATCATCAGCCCTCAGGACCTACAGAGAGATGAATGTGAAGTGCTTTCTCATGTACCTTTTACTCAATTTCTAAGTTATTTTTCTGTTTTTATTGACTACAGGGAAAAAAAATAAAGACCCAACCAAATTGAGCCATGAGCTGTTTCAGGAAAGTTGTTTCCCAGATGCTTCTGAAATTATCTTTAAAATATCATCTATTTGTTTCATTCTTACACAAACTTTGTTTAGAAATAAAAGTCTCATATGGATCTGAAATGGTTAAAGCGCAACTTTAGAGTTAGTATTCCAGTACTTTAGATTCTAATGTAGCTGTCTGTGGGGACCCCAGGGGTGTCCTGGAGACTATCTTGTACTGAATCAAGGGGACATTTGTGTGCATATGCCAACATCACCGCAGCATCAAAGGTTCTTGCAGCCCTTGCCCAGGGGATTTTGAGATTTAGTATGCTGTTTCCCCATTTGGTTGAGCATCTGCTCCCCAACTGTTCATCAAACTTGTAGCTGTAGTAGCTGCCCACCATTTAAAAGAGGGAAAATATAGCCTGACAGTGATCCGTTATTTAGACAAACAACTTGTCTGAGGAACCTCCCCTCCAGGAAACTCAGCCTGCAATTAATCAGACCCTGGGACTGTGTCCGTCTGTCAGTTTGAGTAAGCCCAAAATCCTCTTCTAGTCTCTGAATACCTGTGCAAGCAGAGAATTTCCGCAAAGTAGTATGAGAGAAAAAAGTGTGATTTTTAAAAATATGATTTATCATATCCAGTTCTTTAAATCTTTGATCCATTTACTGAGTATTAATGGGCGGGATCCAAAGAATATGTTTCCTCCTTTTGGAAAATAACTTTGGTCACTGGTTGACATTAGACCTAGGTGGAAACTCTTAAACTAAGGTGGAAATGTAGTTCAAGATTAAATTTGTAACACACACACACATATATATATAGGGAAGTATGTGTGTGTATACTTATAAATTGTTATAAGTAAAACTTCATTAAATAATGATACAAAGTAAGTCTATATCACAATAGTTGAAAGAGTTGTCGACAGTTCCTAAGAAATAATGGGGCGCCCACAGGTGTTAAATTTACTGTAGTACATGCTGAATAAGGCCTGTTAGGATGTTATCTTTGTAAAGGAGGGAGTGAGCCTCTAAGAGGAACCCCTCGAGTTCTTGTGAGGCAGGACTCTGAGCAGCACTTCCACGGAGACTGATGCTATCAGCTCTGATGTTTCTCAAATCTCCTAAGTCCTCACCAATACTGACGCACTCCATGGTGTGGTTATTGGCTTCCAACCCTTCTGGGCAATTGTCAAGGCACTTTCCAAGGTGTAAGTAAAATCCACTTTTACACTTTGTGCAGAAATTTTTGTTGAAACAGGTATCACAGTCAGCTTTGCATTCTGAAAACAAAAAAAAGAAAAGAGAAATATACTTCCATTATTGTGAATTAACTATTTTTTTTGTGGGTCCAGTTCTGTATGCTTACAACACTGGTACCTGCAACCTGTGTGTTAAACACATAGCCTCAAAACTATTTTGCCAAACAGAATTCAGGATTCCTCCATAATCATTTAGTTGATGTACATCAGTCATTGATTTCAAAATTGTTGTTCTTATTGCCTTGTGAAAAAAATTTTTGACAAGAATGCTTATAAGACTGCATGTCTACTTCTACTAAATAATAGTAAAAATGTTTTATTAGAACTTTCATGGAATGTACTACGATATTGCCTTCGCGCTGCTCTTGAGATTTCTTTGTTCGTTCACCAAATATTTGATTGCCTACTCTGTGTCAAGCACCATTCTAGATACAGGTTGATGGCAGCAAATAAAAGAGAGAGAAAGTCTATTCTCCATGTTGCTTATATTCTAAGAAGGGAGAGAAGATCAATGATAGTTGACCCTTACATGGTGATTACCGTGGATCACACACTGCTACAAGTATTTTACAATATTAAGTCATTTAAACCTTAAAACAATCCAGTGAGGTAGCCCCTATTCTCTCTCATTTTACAGATAAGGGAACTATGGCTCCAAAAGGTTGCATCATTAACTCAAGACCATGGAACACAGTGGTCTTTGAAACTAGGCAGTCTGTTTCAGACTTCTTCCAGAGTGACAAGTGCTCTAGAAAAAAAAAAATTAAGACAAACATAAAAGGTAGGAAGAAGATACAAAAAATGACAGGTAAGGGGAAGAGGTTGATTATTTTGGATAAGATAGTCATGGAATGCCTCTCTCAGAAGATGACATCTGAGCAGCATCTTAAATGAAAGAAGAGAGCCAGCCAAGTGAAGGTGTGGGCAAAGAGCCTTCCAAACTACCAGACAGGGAGTGTAGAACAATGATTTCAAAAGCCTTGAGGTGAGAAGATCGTGCAAGCAGGCCAGTGAAGTTTGTGCAAAGTGGTCGAGGGGCAGTCATAGGAGGGAATTTGGAGAGGAAAGCAGGTCCATGTGTGGTGTGTGCTGGAGAAGTGCTGTGTGCTAATTCATGTTTTGAAAGGTTCCTCAGTCTCCAGTGCAGAGAGAAGACTTTCAGGGTCTACATGAGAGGTGATCTGAGAGTGTTTCCAACATTTAATTCCAACTGATAAGTCAATATTTCAGTTGTTGTAATGGAATCCTTCTTGAAGCAAGAATAGCTGATTTACTTCTTTCAGTCATTAAATACTTGGATTCCATGATAGCAGTGGGAACCCAGATGGCATTGGTGCTTGCCATATTCTTATACAGGTTCAATGAATAATCACCACATTCTCAGTTTTGTGTTTTACAATGAAAAAAAAAACCAAAACAAAAAACATCTCTCAAAACTGGAATATTTTTTAGAGTAGTGAAAATTTTCCTGCCCTGAGGGCTAAGCTCAAGTATGGTTTAGTCTAATTGTCAGGTAAAGACTATTATTTACTTAACATTGAATATTACAAAAATGCTAGAGGCCATTTCATATCTGGAAAGTACCCCCAGTCAGTTCAGTTCAGTCACTCAGTCATGTCTGACTCTTTGCAACCCTGTGGACTGCAGCACGCCAGGTTTCCCTGTCCATCACCAATTCCCAGAGCTTGCTCAAACTCATGTCCATCTAGCCAGTGATGCCATCCCCCAAGGATGAGATAAAAACATAATTTTGTTTAGGCACTTACTTGTACACTTATTTATATCTGGATATCGGGTTCCATAATATCCACTTGGACACGAAGAGAGACACACTCCAATCTGCTTCATGCCAATTCTTTCCAGAACAAAAAATAGTTTGGGCTTACATGACAAACAGCCATTGTAATCTGAACACGTTGCACAGCCTCCTTGGCAGCCTTGACTGACGTTAGGATGCACTGGGGGGACAAATGCAGAAAGACAAAAATAACAGTTAAATTATAAATATAGAAGTTCAATGACGTTCTCTGGGCAGGATACACATGTTCTTTTATTAGCTTGCAATTTGATGGTAATGGGTGAATGAGTTCAGAATTTTTCCCTCTCTTTTCTGTGATCTGGTGTTTCCCTTGAATAGATACATACATTGTATTTACTTTCAAAGTTTTAAAAATGTGAGCATTTGAAAAATAAGAATATACTGCCTCAAAATATTTATAGATTATATAAATAGAGTGGAAGTATCCTTACTGAATTAGTGTCCCAGTAGGTTAGAGATGAGAATTTTGTGCTCTTTCATTGAAATCAGTACATATTAGTTTTGCTTTTCATGTATGTGGTGGATGTATCTGTCTTCAAATAAGGATGACAACATAGACTGGGACTTAATTGAAGAAGGAACATTACTTTCTAGGCTATCTTTTTCAAACTCTGGTGTATTAGAGAACACAATTTTACTCTTTGATTCAGAGCAAATTGACTCTGAAGCTCTTTAGCTATTTAGCACCTCAGTCCTTGCCAGTGCTTTCCTGAATCATTTCTGCTCACATATTTACCAGTTGAAATTTATATAATGGTGAAAATATGATTTACCTTACCAGTAGTTCCACGTGGATCATACTAAGTATTTATAATATTGAATAATATTTATTATAAGTTGTGTTCAATATTTGATCTGTTAGGAGAGAAGTCATAGTTTTTGTGCCCTCATCTTTCATTTACTTAAGTGAAATCTACATTTGGTGAGGACATGACCAGTCCATTCTAAGGCCTGCTACTACACATGTTCCTGAGAATGCCAAGATTTCTGAGAGTCACCAACATACGTGGTGAGACTATTCATTAGCAAGTCTGAACAAATATAAACAAACATTTGGAAGATTCATGTTTACTTGAGATCTTTATAACTTTAAACCTTTTTTTTTAATGATTATTAACTAGTTATAGACACTGTGTGTAAGCAGATGGAATTTGCTGACTGAGGAGCATCTCTCATGTAGCTAGTGTTTGGGATGATTTTTTCTTCTAATGTATTCTCTATTCAAATACAATATTAACATCTTTATTGTCCCTTTAGGAGTGCAGAAGGGAATCATCCTGACCCTAAGAGAAGTACGGCTGATGCACAAGAGTGCAAAGGCATCCCTGTGTCTCTCTCTCTTCTGTTGGTGGTGGGAGGGACCTTCAATTATTAAGTCTGTCTTCACGGTGATGTTTGATTATTGCAAAGTCCTTTGCTGCAAAAACAAACCCCATCAGGCTTAGTTAGAAGGGGGTACATATAAACCCAATCAGCCTTACCACAGGGGCGCACGGGTTAGCTGCTGAGAGGTCATTCAGTTGACCAGCATCCTCTGCCTGGAGGAAGCCATCCCCGAATCAGCCACAGGAGCCACAAGCAGCTCATTCTCATTCCAAGACGTTTTGTAAATAAACTGAGGAAATGTGTGGGGGGAGGGAAGCCTGCTTTTCCTGTACATGCTCCTCCATGGGGTGGGGCGGACATATAAAGTGGCACAGGAGGTTTAGACATTACAGGACCCGGGGGACTTGTAAGCGAATACTGCCTTCCAAGGAACACAGTCATTTTTCATGCCAGTAACTCCAGCATTGGAGACTTACAAAAAATGTGTACATATTTTAATCAGAGAAAGACCCTAAAAAAGAAAGGGGGTGAAAACTCCATGTGTTTGGAATCAAACTGATCCATTTCAAAAAGTGATAGTTGTAGGTCAAAACCTGTAAAACCTTTCATAAAAATTATCCATGGAAAAATAGGCCTCAGTTTGAAAGAAAGTCATTCCCAGCTCAGGGAAGCAAGTGACTGAATTTCAATGAAGATGGACTGGATTGGTCCACGTCAATGTGTCTCTCTGTCTCCGAGACACAGTTGCTCAAAGGAACACAAGTGTAAGTTTAAGCCCCTTGAAACTTTTGTCAGTTATAAGGTTAAATAGTTACAAAAATAAACATGATTTACATGTTCTGAGCCTCAAAAATGGACATACCTTGAAATAAATTTTATTTAAAAATTTGGGTTTTGACTGTCTGGAAACTTCTGGAAGAGAGACCTCTGTATGCATCCCAGGATTAACAATTTTGCCCCAGATTATGAATTGTGCTAAAGTGATCTCGCTCAACCCTGTCTTTAAAACTTTTACTGATGAACTGTAGCGCATTTGATTCACACATGGTACTACAATTACTCTTTTTTTCCCCATATTTTGCTTTTTGAGACAAAAGCTTTTGACAAAATAGCATTCTTTCCCCCAATTTTCTTCACTCCACTATCACACTGTGTTAATTACTTTGGCATAGCCATTTAGGATATTTTCTAATTATGAGGTTTAATACCTACAACTTTGATCTGCTTTTGCAAGGTTCTGACAACATAGTTTTGAAAAATTAAAGATGTAATTGTTCTAACTGGCAAAGAAAATACCTGTTTGTTTTTAATCAGAGAATTTTGAACACGGGCAGCTACAAATAATGGCAAACTTTATTTATTCAGGAGGGGTTAAGTATTATGCTGTGGGAAGTAAGAAAAACATCGAGACTACAAAATTCAGATTCTATGATTCTAGATTCTTTTTTAGTTGAGTATCATGACATTTTGCTTTCTTGAACCCTGTATAAGGATCACTCAAGTTATGCAGTTAGTATTACACAACTAGATACAAATTTCCCAAACTTCATCTTAAGGGAAGAGTTTTTACTTTTTATATGGAAACCACAGAAAACTTTGGTCTGGATTGACTGTAACAACCCTTTCAGCCTTAAAATCTTACAATACTAAGAGAGAAAATAGAACTCTACTTGTCATGCTGTTCATTTCCCCCCCACTCTAGTAATACCTTCATTTTCTATTTCTGAATCATTTCTTTTCAAACAATGGTTTGTATTATTATTTTATATGAGCACTGGAGGGATTGGTGGTGGTGAAGTTTCATAGAATATCTAACATTTGAACTTAATCTTAGAAAATGTATCGAAGTTAGCAGTATGTATGTAAGAGGCCATGGTGGGGCCGGAGGTGGGAACACCACATTAATTCCCATCAAGGACACTGGCACGAGTTCCATGCAACTGATGCTGAACTAGTAGTGAATGGAGGTATAAGGCATATCAAGACAATTTTGAAGCACAGGATAGCTCTAGATTACAAAACCCCTTGTGGGCTCTCCCAAGGAAATTATTCTGTAGACTTGGAGGACTTAAATTATAGAGGGGAAATTTCCCTGGCAGCATGGCAGGCATGGAAACTAGAAGACTAAAGCAATGATCAAGGTAAAAAGACAGATGAAAGCTTAAAATACAGTAGTGTAATGTGGTGAGGGAGGGATTCATATTCCAAGGATACTTGGGAGGTGGCATCAATCAAATATGTTGAGCAACAGAATGTGGACTGAATACATAAAATGACTTGTGTTTTGCATTTTGGTCAGTAAACAGAATGGAAAGGGACTGTTAAATAAAAGCCTATAGTTGGAGGGAAGGGCAAGGTACATAGAATAAGAAGGTCTACAAATATAAACATGTTTGGGGTCTTTGATTTTGCAGATTTTTGAAATATCCAAAAAGTCATGCTTCGTAGATGGAGCTTAATGTTGTGATGGTTCCTAGAGATGAATGTGGAATCATCTAATTAGAGAAGACATCTTGAAAGGGGGAGGTTGCCAAAGATGCCAAAAGAAGGAATAGCAGTCCAAATAAGGAAGATAAAAAGATGTATAATCAGTTAATTTTAGTAATAGGGATTCCCTGGTGGCTCAGTGGAAAAGAATCTGCCTGTCAATACAGGAGATGTGGGTTCAATCCCTGGGTCAGGAAGATCCCCTGGAGGAGGAAATGGCAACCCACTCCATTATTCTTGCCTGGGAAATCCCATGGACAGAAGAGCCTGGTGGGCTACAGTCCATGGGATTGCAAAGAGTTGGACACAACTTAGCTACTAAACAACAACAATTTCAGTAATACTTTGTATTTCTATATCACTTTTGCTTTCAAAGCATGCATCTCAGAAGGCTAAATTAGCCACGGAGGGACTCCCTAGCTGGTCCAGTGGTTAAGAATCTACCTTCCAAAGCAAGGGACTTGAGTTTGATCACTAGCTGAGGAACTACTGAGCCCACACACCACAACTAGAGAAGCCTGGACACTGCAACAAAGACCCAGCGCAATCAGTAAATAAACAAATAATACAAGCATGGAAATTACTGTTAGTAAGGACAGAAGTTATCACAATTACTTATTTTGGAACCCCAGAGTAGGACTCAATGAAATGCTGTAAGCTACTGGACAAATAGTGAGTTTAGATTCAAGATTAGAACTTAGATCTTTGATACCTGACACCAATCTATTTAGGACTTCCCAGGTGGCACAGTGGTGAAGAATCCACTTGCTAATGCAGGAGACACAAGAGACGTGGGTTCGATCCCTAGGTTGGGAAGATCCCCTGGAGAAGTGAAATGGTAACCCACTCTAGTATTTTTGCCTGGGAAATCCCATGGACAGAGGAGCCTGTGGGCTACAGGCCATGTGGTTGCAAAAGAGTTGGACATGACTCAGAGACTAACAAGAGCAAACCAACGTATTTACATATAAGTAAACTTTAGATGTGTAATGTGGATTAATATAAAGTGAAAAATGGGCAGAATTGATGGACACTCTATAAATTGGGACCTTCTGGTTATGATGCATCAAATACATGGAGAAATTTGTATGACTTTTCCTAAAATTGGGAAAGAAGAAAGTATCTTTTCTTAACTTGTATATGAAAGTTAACTATGATGAATATATCTTAATGTATAACAGACCAATTTTCAGTGTCTGAGCTGTCGACACTATCTGTATAAGTGACTTCAATTTCTCTAGCTATTAAACAAACCTTCCTACCGTTTCTCTGTTTGATAAACTTACGATGCATAACTGATGCAACCATTCCTAAAGGCTCTTGTCATGAGAGCCAATTCAACTTTTTAAATAAAATATCCAGAACATGGAGTTTTAAACGGTATTGTGCATTTGAAAAATACACACTTTATGTTAGTGTTTATGATATACAAAACCAACTGCAGCATTGGAATCTAAGTTTGTTTCTTTAACCGTTTAAGTGTAAGTCAACGATTTTCCCAACTTTGTGTGTTCATGCTGAGTAGCGTTAGTTGTGCCCAACTTTTCATGACCCTATGGACTGTAGCCCCCCAGCCTCCTCTGTTCATGGGCTTCTCCAGGCAAGAATACTCGAATGAGTTGCCATGCCTTCCTCCAGGGGATCTTCCCAACCCAGGGATCTGAACCTGTGTCTCCTGAAACTCCTGCATTGCAGGGGGATTATTTACTGCTGAGCCACCATGGAAGCCCTTGCCTTACTTTAATTCCCTTCTAAAGCCCAAATGCAAATACTAATCTGTAATTGTTATGCAGAAGGAATCTACTGTAATTGTTATGCAGAAGGAATCCATTATTGTTGTTGTTCATGTTCAGTTACTCAGTCGTGTCTGACTTTGCAACCCCATGGACTGCAGCATGCCAGGTATTCCTGTACTTCGCAATCTCCCAGAGCTTGCTCAAACTCATGTTCATTGAGTTGGTGATGTCATCCAATCATCTGGTCCTCTGTCATCCCCTTCTCCTCCTGCCTTCTATCTTTTGCAGCACCAGGGTCTTTTCCAATGAGTAGGCTTTTCCTATAAGGTGGCCAAAGTATTATAGCTTCAGCATCAGTCCTTCCAATGAATATTCAGAGTTGATTTCCTTTAGGATGAACTGGTTGGATCTCCTTGCAGTCCAAGGGACTCTTAAGAGTCTTCTCCAGACCACAGTTCAAAAGCATCAATTCTTCAGTGCTCAGCCTTCTTCATGGTCCAGCTCTCACATCCATACATGATTACTGGAAAAACCATACCTTTGACTAGACAGACCTTTGTTGGTAAAGTAATGTCTCTGTTTTTTAATATGCTGTCAAGGTTTGTCATAGCTTTTCCTCCAAGGAGCAAGCATCTGAATTTCATGGTTTCAGTCACCATTCATAGTGATTTTGGAGCCCAAGAAAACAGTCTTTCACTGTTTCTATTTTTTTGCCTTCTATATGCCACGAGGGCTCAAAAATCACTGCAGATGATGACTACAGCCATGAAATTAAAAGACGTTTACTCCTTGGGAGAAAAGTTATGACCAACCTAGACAGCATATTGAAAAGCAGAGATGTTACTTTGTCAACAAATGTCCATCTAGTCAAGGCTATGGTTTTTCCAATAGTCATGTGTGGATGTGAGAGTTGGACTATAAAGAAAGCTGAGCACTGAATAACTCATGTTTTTGAACTGTGGTGTTGGAGAAGACTCTTGAGAGTCCCTTGGACTGCAAGGAGATCCAACTAGTCCATCCTAAAGGAAATCAGTCCTGAATATTCATTGGAAGGACTGACCTGGGAGAAGAGCTGACTCATTAGAAAAGACCCTGATGCTGGGAATGATTGAAGGCAGGAGGAAAAGGGGACAACAGAGGATGAGAAGGTTGGATGGCATCACCAACTCAATGGACATGAGTTTACATAAACTCCGGGAGTTGGTGATGGACAGGGAGGCCTGGTGTGCTGCAGTCCATGGGGTCGCAAAGAGTTGGACAAGACTGAGCGACTGAACTGAACTAAACTGATATGCCATGAAATAATGGAACCAGAGGCCATGATCTTCATTTTTTGAATGCTGAGTTTTAAGCCAGCTTTTTCCCTCTCCTTTTTTACCTTCATCAAGAGGCTCTTTAGTTCCTCTTAACTTTCTGCCATAAGGGTGGTGTCATCTGCATATCTGAGGTTATTGATATTTCTCCCAGCATTCTTGATTCCAGCTTGTGAGTCATTCAGCCTGGCACTTCATATGATGTACTCTGCATTTGAGTTAAATAAGCAGAGTGACAATATACATCCTTGACAGACTCCTTTCCCAATTTTGAACCAGTCTGTTTTCCATGTTTGGTTCTAACTGTTTTTTCTTGATCTGCATACAGGTTTCTCAGGCAGTAGGTAAGGCGGTCTGGTATTTCCATCTCTTTAAGAATTTTCCATAGTTTGTTGTGATCCACATAGTCAAATACTTTGACATAGTTAATGAAGCCAATATTTTTTCTGGAACTCTCTTGCTTTTTTATGATCCAACAGATGTTGGCAATTTGATCTCTGGTTTCTCTCTGCCATTTCTAAATCCAGCTTGTACATCTGGAAGTTCTCAGTTTACATGCTGCTGAAGCCTGGAGAGGGTTGCCTTGCCCTTCTCCAGGGGATCTTCCCAACCCAGGGATTGAACCCAGGTGTCCTGCATTGCAGGCAAATTATTTACCATCTGAGCCACTAGGGAAGCCCAATAATTGATTTTAAATGAACTGCAGCTATGAACATATAGTAACGAAATCAGATTTTATATTACATACATTCTGAGAATACTTCATTAATTATGAAATAAATCATTCAAAATAATATAATGAAAGCTTCCCTAGGGGACTTCCCTGGTGGTCTGCTGCTTAAGACTTGGCATTCCCAATGCAGTGGGCATGGGTTTGACCCCAGCTGGGAAACTAGGATCTGGCATGCTACAAGGCTCAGTCTCACAGACACACACACACAAAGTTTTCTAGGTGCCATTTACTTCAGTTATCAATTCACTTAGAGAAAATACAGACTTTTTTCCTGCCTAAGTATGAACAGCAAATTTCTATCATATCTTGAGACTTGATTGTTATAGAATCATTTTTAAGTTTAATGCAATGTTTTGGTCACAGAAAAAGATGTTCCGTGGTTCCTCTGGAATGTCTGGCAATATTCACTCTAAGAAAAATCTAATACTAAAAATTTGAATAACTTGGCAGTCTCTTTCAAATTTTATTGATTCAACCCCAGAAAATATTGAAAGTCAATGTTTCTTATTTATTCCTAAGTTAAATCTTTTAGGGCAGAAGTGACTATAGTCAAGATCTCTAGAACCATTTGGGCATCTTGGGACTATTAGGTATAACATCAAAATATCAAAAGTTGCTTGAATAAATATGATTACTTATTGTACATATAAGTACAGTACTTGTATACATAAATATTTGTATACATACAATGTATACAATTGTATACATACAATATTTGCATACATACTTGTATACATTCTTAAATAATGATATCTGGA
>SJYQ01003525.1:135790-211158 GCA_006410935.1 Redunca redunca
CTTCACAGTCCAACTCTCACATCCATACATGACCATAGGAAAAACCATAGCCTTGACTAGATGGACCTTAGTTGGCAAAGTAATGTCTCTGCTCTTAAATATGCTATCTAGGTTGGTCATAACTTTTCTTCCAAGGAGTAAGCGTCTTTTAATTTCATGGCTGCAGTCACCATCTGCAGTGATTTGGGAGCCCCCCAAAATAAAGTCTGACACTGTTTCCAATGTTTCCCCATCTATTTCCCATGCAGTGATGGGACCGGATGCCATGATCTTCATTTTCTGAATGTTGAGCTTTACGCCAACTTTTTCACTCTCCACTTTCACTTTCATCAAGAGGTTTTTTAGTTCCTTTTCACTTTCTACCATAAGGGTGGTGTCATTTGCATATCGGAGGTTATTGATATTTCTCCCGGCAATCTTGATTCCAGCTTGTGCTTCTTCCAGCCCAGCGTTTCTCATGATGTACTCTGCATGTAAGTTAAATAAGCAGGGTGACAATATACAGCCTTGATGTATTCCTTTTCTTACTTGAAACCAGTCTGTTGTTCCATGTCCAGTTCTAACTGTTGCTTCCTGACCTGCATACAGATTTCTCAAGAGGCAGATCAGGTGGTCTGGTATTTCCATCTCTTTCCGAATTTTCCACAGTTTCTTGTGATCCACACAGTCAAAGGCTTTGGCATAGTCAACAAAGCAGAAATAGATGTTTTTCTGGAACTCTCTTGCTTTTTCCATGATCCAGTGGATGTTGGCAATTTGATCTCTGGTTCCTCTGCCTTTTCTAAAACCAGCTTGAACATCAGGAAGTTCACAGTTCACATATTGCTGAAGCCTGGCTTGGAGAATTTTGAGCATTACTTTAATATTGCCCAGAGTAGGAGCACAGACACTTGACTGTTATGCCTCTGATATTCTATCTTCCTCACTAGATGAAAGAAATGTTCCTGTGGCCCATGACTAGTGATCACTCTCCACTGAGACTATAGAGCCAAAATCTTTAGTAAGAAAAAGAGATCCAAATTGGTTCATTTTCCATCATGTCCCCAATAAGCATGTTACTTTGGATACTGTATCATCAGAAAGCTCTCAGTCAATTTTAATCAGGAAGCTAATTTCAAGGTCCTAATTCATGACCTTATATATAACAAAAGTAAATGATTATAGACAATGAAATAACAAAATGGGAAAGCATTTTATCTTTAATAATTTTATAAATTAATATATTACTATGAATCTTTATTTTTAGTTTCTTTTAGCTTATAAGGACTATTGAGGGAGTCATGGGTTTAGAATTTTATTCTTAGATTTAAAAGCATTTTTGTTCATTCTTTAAAATGGTCCCCCTTTTGGGGTACCCTTTTCCCTTAGAATTTCCCAACATCCCGCCTTCCAGGATGAGCTCATGCTTGGGTATTACAATGGGAAAGGACCTTGAAGAACTACCAATTCACCTTATCAATCAGTAAGAGTAATCTCACCCATAACAAAGATTCCCCCTAATTTATATGCCTTTGTTGTCAGACTCAAAGAAAATTTTATTAATAGTAGTAATTTCACAGGAAGATAAAAGAGGATTCTGCCAATGCAGGAAAGGCTATAAACTTGTAGTAAAAAAAAAGACATATTCCCCGTAAGAAACCTGAGGCTGAGGTTTGCCACTTACCACCTTTATGATGTTTATACAAATCACTTAACATCTTTGAGAGTTATCTGTAAAGGACAGTAAAACCTGCTCTGCTCATTTCATAGGGTATTGAAAAAATCAGGACAAATATGAAAAAGTGCTTATAAGTTATACAAAATTATTAGGTTGGCCAAAAGTTCATCTCGGTTTTTCCATAAGATGTTCCATAACATCTTATGGAAAAACCTGAATGAAATTTTTGGCCAAGCTAATATATGACATGTTATTGTTAATAATGGGCATGATGGTACTCTACCATCTCAGGGCCAGATTTGAACTTACCATTCCCAGGAATAGAATAAGAATACATTTGACGAGAAAACTGACAACTTTATTTTATGGGAATATGTATAATTGAGTTATTTTTTTTAAAATTGTGTCCTCTTGTGAGGGACTAGGGACTTTTTAAGGTTTAGATCTTGGAGTAAGAAAATGAGATTGTGAAATAAATAGTCAGTGAACAGATGATTTTCTTTGAAATGGCCATTAATTAAACAAATAGGAAATCAGATTGCTGGAAGATCCACAGAGCACTTCTCTGGAATATCAGTCCTTGGAATCATCTGCTGTGCAGTGTTTGGTGTTACGGAATGGCCACAGGAGTTGTTTCTACTCTTGGCTCCACTGCAAAGTGAGTTTGGTCAAGTAATTCACTTCCCTGGCCTTTCTTTTTCCTCTTAAGTTACATAAGGGAATTATACCACAGACATAATTTCCCCCAATCTTCCTAGCTATTAAAACATGTTGTACACCTAATCCACATGGCTCTTTCTCTAGGATTCTCAGTTTCAGTAAATGGTACCACCCATTGGCTAGAGCCAGAGAGCCAAGCGCCCTCCCCATTCTCGTCTCCAATCCCTTTGCTATGAGCAGAGCCCACATCTTCCCATTTCCTACCGCCACTTTTACTCCTGTTGAGCAGTGACAGAGGACTTTTCAGAAGGGTAGCTGTGATCTTATCAGGCCCCTGCTGTAACAACAGTTTAAAGGATTCTGTTCTACTTCCCAAGTAACCATTTCTGCCAGGTAGCGCAGTTTACTCTTTCAACCTCACCTGTCTAAGAAGGCGTTAGTAGTTCTGTCTCAGTAGCACAGAGAGAATTTCCCTCACTTAAACCTCTTTTGGCCTTCTTGGTTAATGGACTTAATGAAAAACAGAGTGTAATGGAGAAAACAGTGCTTCAGCTTAGATGATCTGGGTACACACTTAGTTCTACCCTTGCTGGCTATGTCATTTTGATCTGTTTCCTAATTAGTTGAAGCCTCAGTTTCTTCATTTCTAAAATAGTTAACTATATACTGATATTGCACAAGACTGGGGTGAAGGTTACATAAGATAACACATATAAAATGCCTGAGGGTCACCTCTCTTTACTCAAAATCCTTCACAAGTTAGTAATAACACACAGAGAAGAAGTGGGTCATGTGATTTTTGGGAATCTGAATTCTGGCAACTGATAGACTTAAAGCTATCAATTGATGTTAGGAAAGATCATTAACAGACTTACAAAGAAATCCAAATAACTTGTTGACATGTATTTGCCACACTGGTGCCTTAAGTATTAATAGTTCTGATTGTATGTTCAATGTAGTGGACAAAGGTTACCATAAAAGGTTTGGAAAATGCCTCTGAGATATGAGCAAAAATGCACTATGTTTAAACATACAATATTTTAGTGTTTGTTTGATAAAAGTAATTCCAGTTAATGAACTAGTGTGAAAGTTCAACTATAGAAATTGTTCAGTGCCAAAAAAAGAAATTCATTCAGCTAAACCATGCTGCTCCATTACAAGCTTTACCTAACAATGCCAACCGCTTTTATGGTTTGCATGGCAAACTTCCTATCATTGTCACAAAGGTCATGCTAAATGATGACTCCTATTCATTGGTCATAAATTTTCAAACAAGAAAATACCAGGAGACTCAATAAATTCCAGGGTTTTCTGTTGATCTGTCTTCTACTTTCCTGTGTTTTCCTTACAGTAAGTCTACTACCCTTATTTCCCAGAGAAAGACCTGGATGTTCATTAGGCTTATTTGTAAACAATTCATTTCCAGTTATATTTATGCAAGCCTTAAAAAAGAAACGTTATACAGTGCCTTAAAAAAGAAAAGTTATACAGCTTAGAGTGCTTAACAGTTCTCATTTACTGTAAGCCAAATATTGTTTAATTCTGGCTTCACGTCTCTTTTTTCCTTAACCACTGTGATGTGCTACGAAGGCAGGTTTCATGGGTGGTTTGCTCACTTTTGTAACCTCAGCACATACTAAATGTCCAATAAATAACTGTTGAATGAACAAATGAATACATTTATGCTGTTTTAATACGGGCTAAGTTTAATTTCGACTTTTACCCCAATAGAACTTCTTTTCCATTTGTTGATTTTTTAAAAATATGATCTAAACAACCCCATGAAAGTACAAAGAGAAGCTTATACTGCATTCAATCCCTAACTCCATATTCTGGAAGTTTTGATGAATAGCTGTCAAGTTTAGAGAATGCTACAAAGAGGAAATGGAAAGTTCTTTGATCTTACTGTCACAGGGACTTCAAGATCAGTCTCCTGCTTTCAAATAAAAGAAAGATTAAAAATCAGATTTTATAATGGCTCCAACTGATCACAGACTAAATGATTTGTCTAAATTATACAGCAGAGTGTTAATCAGAAATCAATTCACCCATCCTCCACTGTGGCATTTCTCTAACCACAGTCCAAACTCACAAAGATCAAGATTCTAAAAAGCCAAGGAAAAAGATATTTTCCTTCAATGAAGTTTATCAAGTTTCCATTTCATCTTCCTTAAATCTCTTTTTATTTTCTTTGCTAAATCATCAACAAATACAGGATTCAAGTGGGATCCAACTGGAGACTCAGCATCAAATGGTTGTCATAATAAGTTAGACTCAAGGAGGAGTAAAATCTCACTGTAGATATTTTAATAATATTCTTTATAGAGCATTGTTTTTCTAAAATGATTTTCAGCAGAAAAAAAAATCCTATGGAAAGTGAAGAAAAATCTTACTCCTATAAAGAAGAAAAAGTACATATACTAATAAGAAATCTTCAGTTCAGTTCAGTCGCTCAGTCGTGTCCGATTCTTTGCGACCCCATGAATCGCAGCAAGCCAGGCCTCCCTGTCCATCACCAACTCCCGGAGTTCACTCAGACTCATGTCCATCGAGTCCATGATACCATCCAGCCATCTCATCCTCTGTCATCCCCTTCTCTTCCTGCCCCCAATCCCTCCCAGCATCAGAGTCTTTTCCAATGAGTCAACACTTCCCATGAGGTGGCCAAAGTACTGGAGTTTCAGCTTTAGCATCATTCCTTCCAAAGAAATCCCAGGGCTGATCTCCTTCAGAATGGACTGGTTGGATCTCCTTGCAGTCCAAGGGACTCTCAAGAGTCTTCTCCAACACCACAGTTCAAAAGCATCAATTCTGCGGCACTCAGCCTTCTTCACAGTCCAACTCTCACATCCATACATGACTACTGGAAAAACCATAGCCTTGACTAGACGGAAATCTTAGATTGTGACTTATCAACATAGAAACTGAATTAAAATTCTTGGCTTTTTATATTTTAATGTAGGCCTTAAATCATCAAGGGAAGGTGGAAACAACTGGTATAAAGGATGAATACCTTTTCTATTCAACTATCACAGTAATCATCAATATAGTGGATTAATTTAAACTTCAGTCAATGAAGCCTCCAATGCTTTCAATTACTTAGCTGGGTAATCCCCTAGTATATAAAATACTTGAACATGCCATGCAAATAGGAAAGCACAGAAGTGGACTAGTGCTTTTCCACCCACTGAGGCTAGGGTACCACCCTGTTTTAACAAGTGATATTTGATATAAGCATTAGAGCCTAGCCATTATCCTTTTTAGTAGTTCTTGAATAATATAGAAATGAGAACTTACATCAGATAGGATCTCAGATGTATGACTTCATTTTGTTGGGAATATGGAGAAATAGCTAAGAATTGTATTTGACTGGCAGGGTTGATCAAAAAATCTGTAACTGCCCTTCACTTTTTATTAAATCATTAAAAACACCAGTAGCCAAGTTTTACTCTTCCCAATTTAATCAAACTCATTTCCCCTACATTCTGTGTACATTAAAACATGTCATCTCTCTGGCAATAACTTAAAATAATATTTTGCAGCTCAGGTTACATAGAGTTCAATCTAACTCTTGTCTTGATTTTTTTTTTCCCCTTCACCTTTTTCTCTAGTGTCCCATATTGGAATCTGTGCATCAGATAGCATAAGGCTTGTTGTTGCAAACATTAATAAGATCTATCATTTGGGAACACTTACTTACACTTTGTTTCATCCCTAATGGAAAGGATTTCTCTAAATATTTACACCAGAACAGTTGTCAGAATGAATCCTGCAAAATTGCTGGCATACTCCCAGGAGCAGGGAGCTGGTGTTAGGGGGAGGGGAGATTCCTGGTCCTTGGTTGTCTAATCTTAAGCAGTCCTAGATTTTCAGGAAGCTTCTTGCTGGAACATGAAGGGTTTGTATTAACAAAAAGGTACTTCAGTGTGTAGACCAATTCAAGTGAAGTATCTGAACAGCCACTTTCATTTATTGCTCTTGTAAAAATGGCTCTCCATTGGCTTTAGGTTTAAAGTAAAAGGGACAGTTTAGGTTTCAGAGACACAGCAAAAAAACTGTATATGATGAAAGAATCTTGTACAGGAAGTGTGAAGAAACATTGAAATCATTTTATGCAATGGCCCTCAAGGTGCTTTAATATATAGAAATGTCTTGTTCCCTCCATGAATTGCTAAGCGAGAGAGTCAGCATACAAGAGTTAGACAGGAGAGAAGTGAAACCTGCCAAGATAAATGTAGCAGTGTTTTATAAATTAACTCCGCTGTCTGTGTGTTTGTTTTTTCTTTGGAAGAGCCTAAAATTAAGGCTATTCGACTCATCTTAGTAATGGTTTAGAATTTAAGGAGTAGATGAGGAACTAAGTTTGGGCTAAAAAGGGCAGAGAAAATATCCTGCACAGGAAAATCTCAGCAATTTTCACTTGAAATGTGTTCTTATCTGATGAATGATGGTATTTTTGCCCCCAAAGTCTATGAATGAAGTAGTTTGGTTAAAAAACGATTCCACAAAGGTTTCTGGGTTTGTAAGCACTCCATTAAAGTATGGGCAGTTTATTAAGTTCAAAGGCAAACAGTTGACAATGAATTCGAGAAAGTCAATGAGATGTCCATGTGGGTACTGAAAACAGTAGAAGTAGCCTGAAACGGTCTAGAGCTACTCTTGCTGGAAATCTCCCTTATTCTATTGGAAATTAAATGTTGAGGTATGGGCACATAATGCTCACAAGTCTGCAAACACATTCGAATTAGGGCTGGCTCCTGGAGGCTCCATGCTCGGGAGAATGGCACACGCCACTGATTGTACTAGGGCCAAGAATGCATCGGCATGATCCTGCAAGTCTAGCTGGCTTCCAAGGGAATCCCACTGATCTATGTTAAAAGCTTGGATTTACATCAAGCTCTGGACAGAACTGGAATGCTGGATGGATGTCTTAGAAATATGCTACAGGAGACACTGCCTATTTTAAATTACCTTAGTCTTTGTGGAGGAGGCTACAAGTTAACATCTTAATATTGGCATCAAATGAGTGTGTGAATTGAGACCAGAGGGGCTTAAGGACACTACCTTTGGGCTTTACTTTTTGTTACCTAATAGTAATGAGGGTCCTTTTAAACTGAGATCAACAAATTGGCCATACATTGGAAAATAAGACTGAAATCTGTAAGAGACAAATCTTCAGGGACTCAATAAAAAGTCAAACTGTTAGTTGCTCAGTTGTGTCCGACTCTTTGCGACCCCATGGACTGTAGCCCACCAGGCTCCTCTGTCCACAGGGTTCTCCAGGCAAGAATACTGGAGTAGGTGGCCACTCTCTTCTCCAAGGGATCTTCTCGACCCAGGGACTGAACCCAGGTCTCCCACGTTGCAGGCAGATTCTTTACTGTCTGAGCCACCAGGGAAGCAGCTCAATATGTGGTCCTTTAGTTTGTGGCCAGGCAACATTCAGGTTCAGGTTCAGTTCAGTCGCTCAGTTGTGTCCAACTCTTTGCGACTCCATGGACTGGAGCACGCCAGGCCTCCCTGTCCATCATCAACTCCCAGAGTTTACTCAAACTCATGTCCATTGAGTCAGTGATGCCATCCAACCATCTCATCCTCTGTTGTCCCCTTCTCCTCCTGCCTTCAATCTTTCCCAGCATCAGGGTCTTTTCCAAGGAGTCAGCTCTTGCATCAGGTGGCCAAAGTATTGGAGTTTTAACTTCAACATCAGTCCTTCCAATGAACACTCAGGACTGATCTCCTTTAGGATGGACTGGTTTGGATCTCCTTACAGTCCAAGGGACTCTCAAGAGTCTCTCAAGACTCTCAAGAGTCAGGCAACATTAGTCTATATCTTTTGTATTTAATGGCAGAAACTACATGTCATCAAAAGGTATGATACAAGTAAGCACATTTTGCTGCTAAATTTCCAAAAGTTAAGATTCTTTCATTCTTAAATCAGCTCGTGGTCAAATTTAAGACCAAAGAAAATCAAATACATGATTTCACTAAACTGCTATCATATCATGATAACTCTTTGGCAAAAGGCATAAGGTCAGAGTTTACTTGCCCAGTGTTACCTGGAGATTGTCAGTTGCCACAGAAGGCTGGCAAGAATAAGCATCTGACTTCCTGCCTTTCTGTGGATTTAAAAACAGCAATATCACCCATCCACATGTTTAAACAAAGAGAGACTCAGGTCACAGGAGTCTCAGGTTTAAGATCATAGGAGTACTGAAATATACTGACGTCATTCTGAATCATAAAAGAATGTCAGACTTACCACATTTAGGACACTGATCAGTGGGGACTCTGCGTCTTTGTTCAATTAAAGATCCACTTGTGGTGACACAGTAACCTTTCTGGGTATTTGAGGCAATGCAAGAGTTTCAAAGGTGAACTTTCACTGAGACGATTAAGGATAGATATATATGTGCTACTTGAATATTTTCCTATAGCAAGGTTTACAATCTTCTCCCATGCTAAGTTGCTTCAGGCACGCCTGACTCTTTGTGACCCTGTGGACTCTAGCCCTCCAGGCTCCTTTGTTCATGGGATTCTCCAGGCAGGAGTACTGGAGTGGGTTTCCATGCCCTCCTCCAGGGGATCTTCCCAACCCAGGGATCAAACCAACTTCTCTTACATCTTCTGCATTGACAGCAAGGTTCTTTATCACCAGGACTTCTACTTTCTAACATATTGAGAGCTTAAAATTAGAGCACCACTTAGCTCTTAATAATTTTGACTTAGCTACTGACTGCGCCACACCTCAAAATGGTAGTTTTCAGTAAAAGAAATCCTAAGTTTTCTCTTGGTCTTCTCCTAGCTCTAGAGGTTTCAGAGCTCCTATCCTGTGTAATGTACTTCTATTTTCTTATTTTCAAATATTACTTCAGTAATATTATATCTACATTGACCTTAGGATGTTTACAAAGGTCCTTTCCCTTCCCTCCCCATCCTAATCGGACACCTCTTGTACAAAGACTCAGGCTGCATTCCTTGAGTTCTTTTTATCTACTCAGGAAGGGAGGAGGAGAGCTTGCAGTGGTGGCAGCTGGAGCTCTGTATGTGTGGTTTGCCCTCATGCAGGCAGAAGGTGGTTTATAAGATGACCGTGATTTGCACTGGGCACGTATACTGGCGGCGTGTTTCCATCTCGTGCATGCGTAGGGTGAATAACCCATTGAGGAAAAAAATTGGTGGAAAAGCATTGTTTTCTGGTGGGCTTCCTGCTGCCTGTAACTCATGATTGCTCCCAATCCCTAGGGACAAGTAACTAGGTCTGACCACAGAGCAATGGCTCAAGCGTGCTGTGATGACCCTCTGCCCCCAAAGCCTGGCTTTCCTCAGTCTAATTGCTTTTGGCAATTGTGGTTATTGGGATTTGGCCTAGTGACTCCCTGGAACCCAAATTCTCCCAAGGAGCCCCCTTAACAAGCAGAATTAAGTCTGACAGGAAGCACAGACTTCCACTTCACTTTTACATGGAGTTTTCCCTGGTTTATGGCAAGGTCTAACATCGTTTGTGGGCTAGAAAAGAATAATAAACAAGATTTAATGAAGATAACCACTTGAAGAAGAGCACATTAGGGGGAAAGTAAGAATAGCAAGTTTAAGAATAAACAACTTACTGTAAAACTTCACCCATTAAGATGGAGTTAAAACTATGCTGTTTATAGTAGTTTCATTGATCACCAGTAGGAGTCAATCTAAAGTTAGTCAGGAATTGCAGAAATCATAAAAGAAAAAGATGTTTATTTCTTATTAGAGGCTATTTCCTAACCATTTCGCTTTTCCTGAAAACAAAGAGGACTCTAGGGCACAATCATCTGGTAATACATGAAAACAGTTGTTTATGATTCTGTAGCTCTGAAAAAATATCTTTGGTATGGCTGATGCCTCATCTTCCATCCTATTTACTGCCTCCCTCACCCCTGCTGTAGTTCACCAGCAAGCACCCTGACTCCTGAACCCACTTCTCTTGGCAGCAAGGTTCCCGTCAGGGAAACCAACAGCAGCGTCTGTTACACCCTCCATCATGTCTCACTGTGTGCACTCTGCTATCTCTCCTTCGACTCTCTGAACAAGACAGTTCTAAACCATGTGATCTTGGCTGCGCCAGTCAGTGCCACAAGTTTAAACAGGACTCACCTGATTAACAATCTGGGGCTATCAGATAAACAAATGCTTTACATTTTAAAACTACTATCTGTTCAGTGACACAGATCTCATCTCTTAACATAATCCCTACAAGTCTATTTTGTTTGTCTAGCTCTCAAGAAACGCATTGTTTTCAAATTGTTGTCAGTGTTATCCTCAGATGAAGGTTTCAATAGAACTTCTCAGTTTTGACTGCATCTTAGCATCACCAGGATTGCTTTTGAAAGTGCAGATGTCCAGGTCCCATCCCCAGAGATGGTTGTATCTGGTCTAGGGTGGAGCCTGACTTTTTTTTTAAAGATCCCCAGGTGATTCTAATTTGATGTTAGGGTTGAAAATCACTGTACCAAGGACCATAAAGCAAGAATTCAGGGTGGAGGTTACTGTTAATGCTCATGGTAAAAGGAATATAAATAAGAGATTTTATGAAGCACCATAAAGATAACTTTTCTGGATAACAAACACTAGCCAGTCTATTGTGGTTATAAATTACATAGAACGATTTTGATATTTAACTGCAAAATTACAGACTTTGCCCACATTCTCATGCCTTAGTTAGTCTTCTCTTGAATTGCACACCATAGATGGGAAGAATAATCTTCAAGTACTTCATATAAACTGTGCTACTCTATTGCTTCTAAGCAACTTTCTATGTTTAAAAACTATCAGTAGGGCAGGTTTAAGAAACAAGAGGAAAAACAACCAAGAAAGGAAAGAGATGCGGGAAAGAGTATTAGAATACCAGAAGCAGCCTCTGGAGTAAAAGTCTGAAGCAGGCTTGTAGTTTGTTAAATGAGGAGGAAGAGATACTAAGCAATGAGAGTAAGGGAAAGAAAAAAAGCAGGGTAGGGTTTGAGAGCCCCCGTCCCATCCTCTGCCATGATTGCTTCAAGTACTCCAATCCCAACAGCTGAAGTGACATGAAAAAATCAAGGAAGGCCCTGAGTTTTGAAGTCAGTCCTGGGCTGGAATCCCAGGTACCACATCTTACTCAAGTGACCTCAAGGCAACTGATATGAGACTATTGGCACCTGTCTTACAGGGTAAGTGTGAGCACTCAGTGAGATAATATTTGCAAAAACATCAAAGACAGAGTTGGGCACCCACAGGTGATTAAAACACAGCACCTATTTAAATCATCATCACATTACTCACTTTAATAAATAAATACAAATGCACATTAAGATAGAATGCATGTGAATATAACAGTGGTTCTGAGAACTATGAAACTATAGCTGCCACAAGGTATCTATACACACTTTGTCATAACATTTCACCTCTTTCTTATCATCTAAATGTGACTGACTCTGCCTCTTCCTACAGGACAGCCTTTGATGAGATGACTGTGTTCACATATGTGCAGTTCCATTGTATGAGGGTACATAACAATGGGAAAATAGCTGCTCTTTTTCTTGCCAGCTAATCAAGCATATGTTAAGAAAATGGTGTTCTAAAATAAGCATTTCACAAATTATGTGATTTTATATTGTGTGGTGGTGGCTTGTATTATGTGGTTATAAAATGGGGGCTGTTTACCACTTATTCTCAGGAATGTGCTTTGTATTGGGGTATAATTATAAATGTGCTTACCAGCTAGTTTTCTAAGGGCAATTTTTGGGAGTGAATATGGTGCATTGAATTATTGTGTATTCATTTTAGAAAGAAGTTTTAAGGTAACTAAATCTCAATCTCATGCCCCTGTCAGTTACTCAGAAGAAGGAGAACAGGCATGCTGGAAAATATATCCTGCTTCCAGATGCAGAAGACCCAACTTGACTAGGAGAAGCAAGCAAAGGCATGGGACCTGGTTGTTACTGAGTAGCAGTGTTAGTCATGTCTGACTCTGCGACCCCATGGACTGTAGCCAACCAAGCTCTTCTGTCCTTGGGATTCTCCAGGCAAGAACACTGGAGTGGGTTTCCATTTCCTTCTCTAAGGGATCTTCCCAATCCAAGGATCGAATCCAGGTCTCCTGCATTGCAGGCAGATTCTTTACCATCTGAGCCACCAGAGAAGCCCTAACTGGTTGTTACTGAGGCTAGACAATTACTCGGTGGGCATGTTGCAGAAGTAGTTCATGTGCTATATAGATGGGCTGAATTCCTTCAAGTTTCAATCCATTCTGAGAATTTGTGTGCTTTTTTAAATTTTATTTTAAAACCTTTTATTGAGATATAATCGATTAACACTGCTGTGAGAGTTTCAGATGAACAGTGAAGGAATTCAGCCATACATATACATGTATCCATTTTCCCCCAGACTCCCCTCCCATCCAGGCTGCCACGTAACATTGAGCAGAATTCCATGTGCTATCCAGTAGGTCCTTGTTGGTTATCCATCTTAAATATAGCAGTGTGTACATGACCATCCCAAAGTCCCTAACTATCCTTCCCTCCATTCTTCCCCACTGGAGAATTTCTTATTTTAAGAGAGTGTACTTTGAAAAATCTGCTTGAAAGTACAATGCTACGAGTAGATGCTTGATCCAAGTGGAATGATATAAAAAAAATCACTTTTACACTTTAAGGAAACATCTTTCCTTACTATAAACTTTTTTGGGTCTCCTAAGATCTGTGGCAAACTAATACAGTTCCACAGTTGATGAGACTTTCAAGCATGATTTTCAGTTGGAAGTCTTGGCAATGTAAAATTAAAGCTCCTGATACCAGTGACTGCTCTCTTAGGTCCACAAAAAGGGCTATAAAAATGAGAAACCACAGTTGAGAATGATATATTAGGCCCCTTAAAACAGATGAAGTGAAGTGAAGTGAAAGTGGCTCAGTCGTGTCTGACTCTTTGCAACCCCATGGACTATACAGTCCATGGAATTCTCCAGGCCAGAATACTGAAGTGGGTAGCATTCCCTTATCCAGGGGATCTTCCCAACCCATTAATAAAACCCAGTTCTCCCACACTGCAGGCAGATTCTTTACCAGCTGAGCCACGAGGGAAGCCCAGATGAAGTGCCTTGCTTTTCACCAGACCTGAGTCCTTTTACTCCAAAATATGGTGACAAGTAAGGCTCTCCTCCTCTTTTCCCTTCATATGCACTCTGCTCAGTCACTGTCATAACACAGGGTCTTATCACTTAAACCTGGGTCACTGTAATTGCCACTTCCACCCTCAGCACAGACCACTTCTAAAAGCCTGACATGGAAGGGAGTTCTGAAGCACCTCTCTGGCTGGGATTCCAAACCAGCTCCCTGTGACTCTTATGTCTAAGGACAAAATGAACTTGCTGAAGATGGAGTGTATGGACTGATGCTATGGCCGTGGTCTTCTGGCACTAGAAACTGTGATGGGGGCGGGGTGTGTGTGGGATATCATAATGAATTCAGTCTCTGTGTTGACAAGTTACATATTAATCTTTATATGATGAATTTACAAAATCACTGCAGATGGTGACTGCAGCCATGAAATTAAAAGACGCTTACTCCTTGGAAGAAAAGTTATGACCAACCTAGATAGCATATTCAAAAGCAGAGACATTACTTTGCCGACTAAGGTCCGTCTAGTCAAGGCTATGGTTTTTCCTGTGGTCATGTATGGATGTGAGAGTTGGACTGTGAAGAAGGCTGAGTGCCGCAGAATTGATGCTTTTGAACTGTGGTGTTGGAGAAGACTCTTGAGAGTTCCTTGGACTGCAAGGACATCCAACCAGTCCATTCTGAAGGAGATCAGCCCTGGGATTTCTTTGGAAGGAATGACGCTAAAGCTGAAACTCCAGTACTTTGGCCACCTCATGCGAAGAGCTGACTCATTGGAAAAGACTCTGACACTGGGAGGGATTGGGGGCAGGAGGAGAAGGGGATGACAGAGGATGAGATGGCTGGATGGCATCACCGACTTGATGGACGTGAGTCTAAGTGAACTCCGGGAGTTGGTGATGGACAGGGAGGCCTGGTGTGCTGCGATTCATGGGGTCGCAAAGAGTCGGACACAACTGAGCGACTGAACTGAACTGAACTGAATACTTCTTATATTCATTTATATTTGTCCTCTACTAAACTCAGTTAAACCAGATAGCTAAGTTTAGAAGAAATAACTCCCCACTTCTGCTCATGCTTCATGCTCTTATACCAAAAGATTAAAGGTTGAAGAGACTATACGAATCATTTAGCTCTAAATTTTTAACCAACCACCTCACTTCACAGATGAGGAGCTGAAGCTTTGTGTGGTATAAGGGCTTGTCTGGGTTATTCACATATTACAAGCAGCGCTGGATCTAGGACCCAGGTCTTCCACTTCTCAGTCACCTTTCCCAAAACACACTTGGGATTCTCCCTCAGTGATGTCTTAGGTCTCCGTCTCTACCATGGACTTATGTATGTTTGCTGTTATCCATCAAATTATTAAGGTCAGAGGGAAGCCTGATAAAGTAGTAATTTGAAGACTGGGTTGGATACTTGCATAAGGCATAAAGCATCAGTTCAGTTCAGTTCAGTCGCTCAGTCGTGTCCGACTCTCTGCAACCCCATGAATCGCAGTACGCCAGGCGTCCTGTCTATCACCACCTCCCAGAGTTCACTCAGACTCAACGTCCATCGAATCCATGATGCCATCCAGCCATCTCATCCTGGGTCGTCCCCTTTTCCTCCTGCCCCCAATCCCTCCCAGCATCAGAGTCTTTTCCAATGAGTCAGCTCTTCGCATGAGGTGGCCAAAGTACTGGAGCTTCAGCTTTAGCATCATTCCTTCCATAAAGCATAAAGAGAGCTAAAGGCTATTTAATATGTATTTAATTGGGCAATCATATCCTTTAGTACCGTTAAATTTTCTTTAAAAACTTTCAGAAGAATTTTAGTGACAGCAGATGGTAACTAGCTCCCTTGCCAAGATTACAAATAAGGCAGAAACATTCTTATCAGATAAGAGGCACCTGCAAACATGTCTTTTTTAAAATGAGTTTTTGAAATTATTCAAACTTTTTATGGTTTGAATAATTGTGAATAGTGAGGAAGTGGGAAGAGAAGTTAGGTTAAAAGAATTCAGGTCTTTTGCCTAAAAGTTTCATGTTGTTGAAATACCCTCAGAGCAGAAAGTGGGATTTCTTACTACTCAATGAGATCGTCAGCACCCCTACCATCCTTGAGAATGGAACATTCCATTCTTTTCAGCAGTGTTGGATAGCTACTTTACTCAGAATACTAGTAATAATCCTGAATGGAAAGATCTGATGGACAGAACTAAATAAATAGAAAAAATGGACACCATCTTTTACAGATATGTATTTTATACTTTATATGTTTATATGCTATATGTTTGCTAGGATATAGCTACAAAGCATTTCAAACTTACTAGGTTGGCCAACATACAGTAAATTTAAGATAATCCAATCATTTTAAACCTTATGAAAAAATTCACAATTAAGAAAGCAACCTACATCTTTCCTCAAAATCAAAAGCAAGGCAAAAAAAAAATCTATATAATTTATGATGCAACGCTTTTACAAATGATCATTCTCAAAAAAATGCCAGTGTACAATGCACTGTTCAGAGAAGAAAAAGTCCTAACCAAGTAAAACATATAATTTCAACACACTGTCTTACATGATCCTTACCATGCTCTCAAAACTGAATGATGTTTTCCTAATGGTAACCAAAGTTGATTCTTACATTTCATGAAACATAATACCCACTCTGATGGCATTTCAAGAATTCACTACTTGGAAAAAAATGTTTTGGGGGCTGGGGAGAGTGAATAGTGAGGAAGTGGGAAGAGAGGTTAGGACAATGTCCAAAATGAAACATTTGGATAAAGCAGGGGGAAGATGGTTTAGAAAACTGTTGTATGTGGAATATTTTAGTTTTTGATAGTTTATTCTTGTAATTGCAGAGGGGTCATGTCGTCTTACCTCTACATAGGGATCTGACAGCATACAGTATTCTATCAATAATACATGAAATTTAAAAGAACGATTGCATTTTTAAAAAAAAAAGATTAACCATTTAACTAGAAATATTTGAAATAGTAGCAACCTGGAGATCTCTGTTCAGATTAAAATAGCCTCAAGTGATCAGAGGACTAATAAACTTGTTTTGCAGTAGTGTGGCGAAAGTTTCTCCATAATTTGAAAATCAAAATTAACTACATGTTGTAATTCCCCATTCATCACTTTCTGGGGACCTAATTTGTAAAATATTAAATTCCAGGAAATATTTAACGGAGAAACGATTGAACAAAACTTATTTACTTACAAGCTAAAAGGCCGTTCATATTTCATGCTTAAAAAATACTGAAGTAATGACACTGATCAATTTTATGCCTATTATATTGTCAATGACATTATATAGAATAACTTGGGACTAAAAAGACAATATTTAAAAACTATCATTCTTAATGCTCTTAGTGAAGTCATTTATTGAAGTGATAAAGTATTAAAATAGTATGACAAAGAGATATTTTAAGAAACAATTTTGATAGTGTAATGATGATTAAATTAGAATTCACAAAAATAGATCTTTGCTTATATTTAGATGTTACCATCACTGCTTACTTAAGAGTCTGAATTTGGGGCTTTGATTCATGAAGATATCATATGATATGTTGCAGAATATATTTTTTCTATCAAATTTTACTCATCTGTCCATCCATTAAACAGTGTTTCTCTCAAAAACAAGGTAGACTGGTGACGGAAGTAGACAAGTGAAAAAATGCACTGTAGGCAATATTCAAACCAGACACACTTTCATTCAAAATTAATATTACAAAATATATAGTAGAATGAACAATTTTTCTGTCTTACAGTTAACCTGTTATTTTCCCAGTTAGTTATATAATCATCAAGAGTGTATCATAATTTCAGAGAATGGCTCAACAACCAAGATATCATGAGCAATGGCCACTGTATTCATCATTTTTCAGTTTGTCACCATTAAAATAATTTATCTTGTGTTCTTACTCCTTTATTTCAAACATCTTTGTGGAATATTTTTAAAAATTTTATAGATTGTGCAATGGGAGCTTGGTAATTATTATGCATACAATGGCTTGTCAAAACCTGGATCTACCTGTAATCTAACCAATTAAAAATAAATTAATAGATGGCATCAAATAAAAAGGATACCATAATGGCATCTGATGTTTCTCACAATAGTATTCTGGCATAATATGAACCTACAATGTCTTCTTAATAACCAAATAATATATTATACTTAGCAAACTATCAGGTATTTAACTCTTTGACACTGATCATTAATGTATAATACATAGAAAGAACAGTTCAAAAACGTCCAGTCAACCATAAGAGCTTATTCACCAAACACAGGATAAATGATGGTTTGGAGACAATCAGATTTATTATCTAATACTCCTGACATCTACTCTCAGACATGGATTAGGATATAGCATAAATAGCAGGAGACAAGTTCCATTCAGTATCTTACAGCTTTGTATAGATTACTTAGCCTCTGTTTCTTGGGTTCTTTCCCTGTAAAATGGGTATATTAATACCAGCCTCTATACCTCAAATGGCTATATAGGGTCCCTAGCAAATAACTCAAGTTAAAGTGTGGTGCAATTGTAAGATACTGTGGTTATTATGGCAAACACAACCTTTACTTTTGTTAGCAGATAATCTAGAATTCAGAAGCTAACTCTATCAAGTAGCAAAGGCTGAGTGGGAAATGATTTAAAATTGAGGATTCTTTATGTAACATCCTCTGAAAACATTTCTGGTTGAGGACTGTTGAATGAGGATTGCATTCCATGTTTATCTTAAGTAAATTCAACTTAGTCAACTCTAGGAGCTGTATATGAATCCAAGTAGATAATAAAATTATTGGGTATTTTTTCATCCATAACGCCATAGTGGTGGTGGTTCAGTTGCTAAGTTGTGTCTGACTCTTGTCACAGTTATGGACTGTAGCCCACGGGCTCCTCTGTCTATGGGATTTTCCAGGCAAGAATACTGGAGTGGGTTGCCATTTCCTTCTTCAGAGGACCTTCCTGACCCCTGCTGGAACCCACACCTCCTGCATTGCAGGCAGATCTTTATCCATAACCCAATAAGTATTTTTTAAAGTATCAAACTCCTGTTTAAAATGTTTCTTTTATAAAAGGAAACAAGAAACTAGTTTGCAACAAAGTAGAGATAAAGGGTATACCAGTTGCCTGAGGGAAACCGGGGTTACTGATATAACTTTATCTCCTTTATTTGAGGATTAGTCATGGCTCCTTATACTTGATAATATTTAACACTGCAAATGAATTTTTTTTTGAAGAAACTTTTCCACCAAAACAGTCAAGAGACCGCTTTAAAATTTTTGAAAAATAGTTCTTGCACCTTAATTTTCTATCATTGGTTAAGATTTTAAAGTTTAGGATAGTGAAGCTATTTAACTCTAAGGACAAAATGGATACCCTTAAATACTTTAATTGTCTCTTGAAGAATAAAGAGGAAAGACGGTTTCTTTCTAGAATACCTCTACTATCTTATTTTTCATTTAAACAACTTTTTCCCATTCTCTACTTGAGAAAACTTTTTTCCCCAGAGATTTCCCAAACAATGAGTATGTGAACATGCAATCTGACCTTGAATTTCTGGATTTTTGAACAAATCTCTCTCTTTACCTTCTTACCCCTTCCCCATTCTCAAAATAACCGAACCAGCCCCATGCTACACCTGCCAAGAGAATCTGTCTCCTCAGAGAACGCAAGGGGTCGCCCCTCTCCCATAATTGCACCAGCAAACCCCAGTAGCAAAGGCAAGACTCAAGCGTGAAGGAGCAAGGAGCATCCCCTGCTAGGGGAATTCTCTCCCGGCCCCACACCCACAGCACAATCGGAATTTCAACACAGTTCCACCCACTCCGTCTCTCATCCCCGCTGCACAACAAGAGGGCGCCTTTGACTTGGCCTTGAGACGATGAAGGCAGATCAAAAAGCAGCTCGTCTTTAGACTCTCTAAATCCTCTCCAGTTCAAGCCCAGAGGTGCATCATCCCCCTCTGCTCCCAGAAGACTTGGGGCAGTACCAGCTGGGCAGCTTCCTGCACCGCTATCCTCGCTGGGGAAGTGAGAACCAATGGGTGGTCAGCTTTCTGTGTCTTTCAATTGCAAACAGCCATCCCCCACCCCCCACCCCGGAATCGGAGACTATTCTAACTGACACGCAAGACCCTGTCCTTCCCCTGCAATTGTGGGGCTCCTGGCCCTGGGATCCTCGGTAGGGTGAAAGAGGGTGTGAGCCATGGGCGCCGGGTGGGGTACTGGCTGGAAGATGGGATGGGAAGGCAGGAGGCTGCACTTGTGCATCTCTCTTTCTCGCCGTCGACCTGCGGGAGAGACTCAGTGCCCTCGAGCCGGACTCTGCAAGAAGGGGACCTGGGGACTGCCAGGAACCAGGGCAAGGCTGGAGTCCCAAGCCATTTGTTTCGTAAGGCAGCCGTAAGGCTCGAGTGGAAGGGTAGGTGGAAGAGTTTTGAAGACTACAACCATTCAGAGGCCAAGAAAAATAAATCGGATGCCCTGACATGTTTAGATTAGGCCCTCCTGCCCCTTGCTACACGATCTTAGAGGCAGTGAGGCTGGGCAGGAGCCCCTGGAGCTTTGGCTCGGCTATGTTTTTTAAAGACAATTTTCAGGTGAATCAGACCTTGTCTGCTTTAGGCAAGCGGCACAAAGGGGGCTTTCAGGGGACCCTCACATCCAGGGACAGGGCACAAGTAGCGGCGGAGAAGCGATTACTAAATCTCCATCTCACACAAGCCCATGCTGTGTCTTCTGCGCTATTACCCACGCTTACCCCGAGGGGCTTCGCGGGCCAGCGCTGGGAGCTGGCTCTGCGCGCCGGAGCAGGCGCCGCCAAGCGTCATTGACTCCTGGGCGGCGGAGGTCTGAGTTGGTCAAGGCAATAGCATCGTTCTCTGCGCCCCGGGAAGCTTTTCCCTCCGGGTCCCCGCCAGCGCTCCCTACACTGGAGCCCGGGTCGCTCCGGCTCTATCTGCGAAGAAAGGACTCCCTACTTTTGCACAGAAGCCAGCGCGCCCAGCGCGCCAGGCTTCTCGAGAGCAAGGAGAGGTGCCTTTCTCGGGTTTGCCTCATCTATGGAAGACTCCACCTTGAAACAGACCAAGCCGCGATGGGGGTGCCCTTAGGGATACCCGTTTCATCCCAGCCATGGCACAGTCCTAGGAAGGCTACACCAGCCAACCTTCCGAGTAACTGGAGTCAGCATAAGGGGAAGCGAGGAGGCGAGCCAGGGTCTTTAGGGGAACCCCATCCTCGGTATGTCTGCTCCCCGGGAACCCACTTGAAAGGGCCTGAGACGTAAAAGCCCTCCCGGGTGACAGGCAAGATTGTCACTGGAAACCTGGCACCCTTGGCTCCCAGTGGCTGGCTCCGCATCTCTCGCGATCCCCCGAGGGGTACGCCGAGCGGCTCCGCCAGCGCGCGGGCAAGCGAACCCAGAACGCCCGGCGCGCCCTACCGTTCCACTCGCGCGTGGTTGTAGCGGCCGCGCAGGCGCTGGCTCTCGGTTTCCCGAGGGGCGGGAGAGCTCTTCGCGACCCCTGCGCCGAGGGAGGACCCCGCGAGGTCTCCCCACGCGAGGCGGCGACGCAAGGTGAGCGGGTGCCGCGGCCGCGCCTCCCCCGGCGGGCACTCAGTGGGTCAGGGGCATCCCGCCAGCCGGGCGTCCGCGACGCCTGGGGGCTGGAGGCTCCTGTCCCAGTCTTGGGAGGAAAGCACCCATCCCCTGAGCTGGTCTTAACGAAGGAGCGAACTTTTCCGCTAACCTGCGGTTATGGGGGCGCCGGAGGCACAGGAGCGCCGGAGGCACAGGAGCGCCGGGTCCGCCGGACTATGGCACCCAGGAAGATGCGGGGCAAGAGAGGAGCGGCCGAAAGGAAGGCGTGAAACACCGGAGCCTAAACTGTTACCTCCTCTCTCCAGGCGTGGGGTGTGGGTGGGAGGACTGCCGCCGCTGTGAGCCGACTCAAGTCAAGGAAAAGCGACCCGACAGGTGAACGCGGCGGGAGGGAGCAAACGCGTAAAAAAGCCTGCACTTACTTCTTCGCTGGCGCCTTCCCCGGGAGGCGTTTTGGCTGCCGATGTATTCCATAAAGTTCAAAATGATAAAAAACCAAGAAATCAGTCGCAAGTGCATAGTAACCCAATAATGTTTCCCTTCCTTTGCTCCTTTTTTTTTTCCTCTTTTGATTGTTAATTAAGATTGACTGTTTCAGAAATACACGTAGGTGTTAGGCGTATGGAGAGAGCAAGCGCTAACCCCAGCTGCGGACAACTTCTCCACTCAGATCCGACAGGCGAGCCGGGATGGCAAACGCAGCGGGGTTGGGTGGTCAGGGAAACCAACTATTGTACTTTCAAACTGTCCGAGCCCTGAGCTGCGGGGGCTCCCGTGCGGTGGCTGTCAATGCCGCGAGTGAGGGTTCCAGAAGCAGCGAGCGGCCTCGCCAGGGTGGCCGCAGGTAGCATGGTGCGCCGCGGCTGCGCGGGATCCGGGCGGGCGGTGGCGACGGTGGCGGCCCCTCGGGCTTTAGAGGTGGCGGAGGCAGCGGCGGGGGTCCCGGGAGCGGAGGGGAGCGGGCGCCGTGGGCATCGCGGCCATGGCCAAGGGGCGGCGGAGAGACCCCGAGCTGCTTCTGCCGTTCGCAAGCAGGAGCGGCTCCACTGGTGCAGGGAGGGAAGGAGGGAGGCCGCGAGGGAGGGACAGGGCGAGGGAGGGGGAGGGGGACGGCTNGCTTGGGGGCGGGGAAGGAAACTGCTGGAGCAACAACCCCGAGCGACCTCAATAACTTTCAATTTCAAGAGTGAAAGAGGGAGCTGGAAAAGTACAGGCGTCGCGATTTGGCAGCGGCTCGGGAAGAGGCGCCTAAGGGGTCCCGGGTCTGCGGCGGAGCATCTCTGGACGCGGCGAAGAAGGCGGGAGAACGAGAGCCCGGGGCGGGGGCAGTCGAGGAGGCACTGCGGGCGCAGTGGACCCCGCCGAAGGGCGGCTCTCGCGGGGAGAGGTGGGCGCGCTCCGGCGGCGAGTGCGGAGGTGGAAGGTCCAGCGGTCGCGAGACCACCCCGCCCCTCGTCCCCCTCCCCGCCCCCCGGGGCCGACTCCCGAGTTGGGCGGGTCTCCGCCGCCGGGGGCCGGGCGCGCTCCGCTCCTCCCGGGGGCCGAGCGTCCCGGCTCCCTCGCGCCTCGGCGCCCGCGCGCAAGCCCGGCCCCACAGCAGCTCGCTCCTCGCCCTCCGGGGCAGATCGCTGGAGGGTTTCTGGCCACGGACTCCTTCCCCGTCTTCCCGAGCCCCTCCTCTTGTTTCTCGCCTTTCCTTTCTTTCTTTTCAATAAAAGTCCCTGCAGTTGGTCCGGCGCAGGGCGGGTGGTCCGGAGGAATTTCGGCGGACACTCGCGGTCACCATGACCGCCCGTTACCTGCCCGACGCGGGTCGGACTCAGAGGTGTGTGCTCTCACACACCGTTTGGAAGTTCAACTGTGCTGCGACTTTCTCCCAAAGGTAGTCTCTGCCCGGGCTCTGGAAGATTCCTCTCCCCTCGGGCAGTTCCCTCCGCAGTCAGCTCGCCCTCGCTCTGCGCCATTCTCTCTCTCTCTCTGTCTCTCTCTCAATCTTCTCGAGAAGATCTCGTGTGCAATCTTGGTTTCTCATCTGGGGGACTGGGAATGATCTTGGGAAAGATTTTTCCCAGCTTGGACAGGGGGAGGAGGAGAAGGTCCGCTATTCCTGTTCCCAGTGCGAGTAGGGGTCCTTGGCAGCGGAAAATAAGGTTCGCTGTTCTCCTGTGCCTTCGCCCCCCCTCCCACACCCCCGCTCCATCCGAGGTGGGAAAGTTGAGGGATGGCCCTTCAGAGCAGGGTATACTCAGGCTCTTATTAATCCGTGGTAGCTTCCCATCTCTTTTCTCCAGTACCACAAGTCGGAAGAGCTTCCAGTACTTACTGAAGAAACTGAAAGTCACAAGCCCCCAAAGTAATTTTAATGTAAATTTGTCCTCTGTGCTGTATTACTCAGACTGTCTCCAGGGTTCTGCTCTATGGCCTTACTACTTTACACAGCTCCAGGCTTCTTAGAGATGGCTTTGAAAAAGGCCCTGATTCATAGACAGCTTGCTAATGCTTATGCTCAAAAATTTAGGTTTAGAAAATAGCTAAAGCCTTGCAGAAAAACAGTAAGATCTGTCTTTTCCCTTCTTTTATCCATTTGTAATCCTTCTTAGTGGATTGCCTTAATTTATATGTTGATGAATGAGAGGAGAAAAAAAAAAAGTGATTGCTTCTATCCATCCCATTTTGCAAGCTTGCAATGCTTCATTCAAATTGTTGTGTGTCTATGAAGATGTAGCTGTTATTCATCCCCAAAGTGAGGAGATGAAATGGCCTGGAAGCAATAGGAAGGGAAGATGAAATAAACACTGCTGTGAATGTGCTAAAAATTAAAATCTGAGAGACTGGCCATTCCTTGTGAATTCCTTAATTAAATATCATCTATTACTTTACATACCTGTATGGGAATTTTGAAGGTAGAAATAGTTTTTTTTAGGTTCTTTATTCTGCAGAAAACAACCCATCAAGATTATCCTGTGGGATTTATTTTAAAGATTGTCATTTGCAACATTTCTCTTTCTATGGAGGAGCTGTATTTTCTATACATCACACACACACACTCCCTTCCTTAATCTGTTGCATAATGTCCTGTTCCAAATGACTGAGTCTATTACTTTGAACTAGAAAAGTTGCAGATAACAGGACAATTCCAATACTGATTGTCCAAGGAAGAAGCTACTCTAGTTTTCTGTGCCCTTCTGGGCCAGCCTTGCTTTCCTTCTTCCTTAAGCCTCAGATCCTGAATATCTGCACCATAAAATGTGGGGATTTAAAGGCTGTGGGAGGCTCCCTTTGAAAAGGACTCCAGAGAGGGCTTTTCTAATCCTAGATACTTGAGCCGGATGGGGTGAGGTTGCAAAAAGGGGATGTAAAAAAGCAATTTGGTGAACAAGTTCAGGGAAATAAACCCGAAGAAAGACATTTACTTTTCACTGTGTGTTGTGCAGACATACGTTCATTTGGATGAGGGCAGGAATGGCCCTGTCAATAAATAAACAAACACAGTGAGAAACTACAGTTCCTGAGCCATCCCAGAAAAGATGCAGTGGGCAGGAAAAGCTTGTCAAGTGCTGCTCTGAGGAAACATAAGGAAAACATTAAATAAATGGCGAGTGTATTCTTTCTCTCTTGACGCTCTGTGTTAGAATAACTTTTTCCTGATCCATGTTATCATGCTATTAAATGCGTATTTTCTTTCCTGGCTGAGTCTTACGTCCCCTCCACTGTCCTTGCAGCTTATGGAACGCTTGCCATGGCCTATTTTGTGCAACATAGTCCTTTTTATTTTTATTAATCAAGAAAACGATGCTCACAAAAGCATGTGGCTGTTGATGGATTCTAGGGCCCAAGCCTAAAACAAGTTAAAAGCCACAGGCTCAGCCTAGAAGTCAACTTTTGCTTGCTGTCTGTTTTTTTCCAGAAAACATTAAAGTTCCAGGGAGTTTAGATAACCAGGAGTTTGAGTCAGACCATGAGGACAGAAGAGTTTTGGACAAAGATAGAGGGTTAAACACATCCAGACTAGTTACTGCAACTTCTCATCTCTCCTTTCTTTACTTCCCCCACCAAGCAGTGACAACAGTAACAAGTTATTTTTGTCTCTTGCAGCAGTGGCACTTTAAGGAAATAAAATGATTGTCATATTGTTGAATCCATACTGCAAATATGTGAAGGGGTGCGGGGTGAGCTGTGGCGACGGTGGTGGAGGCGTGCTCCAGAAAGAGAGAGCAAGCCCAAGAGTTTGGAATGGGACATCACTGGTAGTGATGAGAGATGTTTGGCAAAGTTCGGGCTGACATCAGTCATTATACCACAAAGCTAACATGCAGACCCTGAAAATGCTCAGCTCTCCAGTTACTCAGATCTGGAGGCATCTGAGTGAGTTAAGTCAAGCAGGGTACTGCGGGTGGGGTCTGTGTAACTGATGCAGCTGGAAGTCACTCCTGAAACAGAGAGCAGACAGCAGTATTGAAAAGCCATTGAAATGAGTAGATGAAGGAAACGACTATTTTTAGAGAGAGAAACAGAGGAGACAGAATTATTATAGCAATTTAAAAAATGATTAAATGGTTACATAGCATTAAGAACATGAGAAAATCAAGACCCATGATGAATTACTTTCGGTCAATGAGAAAGAATGTTCTTCCTCCCAGATGAAGTTATGGGACACTTAGAAAGTTGTGGTGAGCACCATCTGGTGTAAAGGCTTCCCAGGTGGCACAGTGGTAAAGAACCTGCCTGCCAATGCAGGAGATGCAAGAGACTCCAGTTCGACCCCTGGGTTGGAAAGATCCCCTGGAGTAAGAAATGGCAATGCTCCTCCAGTATTCTTGCCTGGAAAATTCCATGGACAGTGGAGAGTGGTGGGCTACAGTCCCCTGGGGCTGCAAAGAATCAGACACAATTGAGTGCACACGCACTGTCTGGTGTGCCTGTTTTTAAAAACCTTTCGCAAATCAGTTGATTACTGGGCTCATTTAAATAGTGAATGTCTGGTAGTACTTAATATAAATTATTTACTACCTCAGAAAATTTTGTTTGACTACGGAATATTAATAGAAAGAGGCTGTGTGTTGTGATAAGAAGGGCAAGAAATCTAGGGATCAAGGTGAGTCCTTGTTCTGAATTTGTTGTTGTGTTTCAGGTTTCTTTATCTGAAAAATGAGGGAATCCAATCATCTGCAGAGTCCCTTTTAGCTCTGAAAATAATGGCAATATATCCAAAAAAGAAAGACATGCTTGTAATTGCAAATGTCAATGCTATTTCTAGTTATGTGACATCACAGCTTTCACTTACAGAATTATGTTTAACTGAATAGGTCCAGATTTAGAAATCTGCCTGTAATTGTGTTGATTTTCTGGAAATGCCTAAGCTCTTACAAGAATCCTAGATGACTGGCCTGGCAAGTCAGATCCAGGACTAGTTTCATCTGTCTAGATGTCTCTAGACTTGGGGACAAAGAGGAACAAATTTTAATCCTGGATTCTGGGCACATGCCCAGAGAGAGTAGGGAGAAGGACTTCTGCGGAGATACTACTAAATCTCTCTTTGTTTTTAGGAACTGTAAGTGGGGAAGGCACATGGGTCTCACTGAGTGTGTGGTCCTTCCTTTTATTCTGTGTTATGCCTTTCTTTTTCCTGCTCCTGTCTTTGGATGAGGACTGATATCCATGTCTCTTTTGTCCCAGGAAATGCTCCAGGAAGTCAAAGGTGAAGCTTGAGTGGCTGGGGTCACAGATTTAGGTGGAAGGATTACTGTCAATGACATTCAAATCCTATAAGATGTCGTGGGCAAGGCTACATGATAATTTAAATGAACAACTTTTTTTGCAGTTGCTCTTGGATGTGTTATCTCAAAACAGCCTCAAAGCACATGATTTCATAGATGAGACAACATAAGTCAGAAAGATAAAGTTGTTCGCCTAAACTTATATAGACACTCTTTGGTTATGTCACCCTCAAGAGCTATGTTCTCTGCTCTTCCTGCCGCCGCCCCCCCCCCAAGTTGTTGATTTCTATGGACTTTCTATGGACCAGAACTTTCTTCCTCTGGTTCCTGATTCAGTTCGGTCAATGGGACCACCAGGAGGAGATCAGAATATGGGAGGAAAGAGTGATTCTGCTCCTTCTCAGCCTCAGCATCATTCTAGAAGAGGCTGTATCCATAGGGGTGACCACAGCTCTGTCAAGCAGCCCCATTTCTATGGCCCTAGTTCTTAACCAGGTTTCAATAACACCATCGACTCTCCCTGCCTCTTTACCTAGGAGTGAAAATGGCTAGTTCCTGGGTGCCTTAACATCTCCTGTTGTTTCCCTTCACTTTGTGCTATCATAAACAGTCCTTTTTGTAAAAGTATGCTCCAGAAATTCTTATGGGGTTCCAGACTTCCCTGGTGGTCCAGTGGTTGAGACTCTGTGCTCCCAGTGCAGGGGGCCCAGGTTCAATCCCTGGTCAGGGAACTAGACCCCACATACTGCAACTAAGAGTTCACCTGATGTGACTAAAAGCTCCTGCATGCCATGCCTAAGACCTGGTGCAGTCAAATAAATAATCTTTTTTTTAAAAAAGAAACAAAAAATAAAACACCACCTATTCAAAAATTCTTGCAAGGTCCCTCCCCAAGTGACACATAAGTGTCAGAACTGAGACTGGAAACTAGGTCATCTGACTTAGTCAGTGCTTTTTCTACCATGTCATCAGCCCTATCCAGAGGAATGTACTCTGATTAAAACTGAGATGGGTAAAGGAGCAGATAATAGGGGAAGCTGCAGGTTTCTAAGCCAGGAAGGCCTCTGATGTAAACAAGCAGGCCTACAACAGATTTTGGAGCAAAGTTGTGGGTTAAGCCAGAGTGAATAACTAGAATCAGAATGGCAATGAATAAAGTGAAATCCATGTACAAAATTATACTGGGCATCAGAAATAAGGTGATTACACAGGAAAGGTAAATCAGGTACTCATTTGTTCCGCAAGTGTATGTTGATGGTGCCTCCTGTGAAGGACACCAGGCTGGACAAGGAGACAGAGATTTGTGCGTGGTCTTTAAGACAAGAATGTGGAAGTGATGACTGTGTAGGTTGTATTGGCATTCTGGTTAAAAAAAATGTGATGGTTTATGACAGAAATAAAATGGCTTGGAGAGACACATAAGGGCATGTTCAACAAGCTTTAAGGAAATATCTCACCCAAGCAACTCTATTAAAAAGCAAAACAGAACAAAACCAATATCTCTCCATCTATATATTTACCTGTTGCTTCTGGTTTACATTGGTTGTTAACCAATATATTTAGGTAGCTGATTTTGGTCAACTGGTCACCCTTATTTCAGCATTCACCGAACATATGGTAAGCACCACGCTAGGCTCTAGAGATACAAAACTCTGAAGATTAGGACCTTGCCCTCAAGTAGAGAACACTCAGTGAAGGAGCGTGTGTGCTAAGTCGCTTCAGTTGTGTCTGACTCTTTGCGACCCCAGGGACTGCAGCCCGCCAGGCTCCTCTGCCCATGGGATTCTCCAGGCAAGAGTACTGGATGGGTTGCCATGCCTTTCTCCAGGGGATCTTCCTGACCCAGGGATCAAACTTGAGCCGTTGTCTCCTGCAGTTCCCTGCTTTGCAAGCAGATTCTTTTCTACTGAGCCACCAGGAAGCCCCTCAGTGAGGGAGAGAGCCACATACACCATGAAAGCTTCCAAGAGATAAATGCTGTGTGACAAGGCTGGTGGCTTGTTGTGGGAAGAGGAAAGGGAAACAATGCTTTGAGGGAAGGTGGGGCATGATAAGCTCTGTGTCTAAGATGGGCAACATTAAAGGACTAATAGTGAATCTTAACGCAGATAAGGAAGGATTCCTTCCCTTGCTTAGACTGGCCCTAACTCAGAGGTGGAGGGATAAGCTCTCCTGTTTTGCTCTGTGAAGGTTGGTGGTCAAGGTTGGCTGCCTGCTTGCTAGGGAGGAGGCCATACTCCTGGAGTGGAATCAGGCCTCCTCCTCTTCCAGCAATTCAATGTGGCTCAGTATTGACTATGTGGGAGTGTTGTTAATGGCTGATACCTATGCAGGGGTCTTTGTGGGTTAATGATTTGACCAGTTTATTATAGCTGCACTGTGGGTGGATTCCACTCATGTGAGAAAAGTGACATTTCGTTTCTCCAGTTTATTATAAGTATTTTGAATATATTTATAATAACCACCACCACCAACAAATGAAAGTCAGTCTTCCTTGGTGTCTGGCTGCTCTCATTCTCCTGCCCCACCCGCCACGTTCCACCATTCCGTACACATTCAAGTATTTGCAATGTGTTCTCTCAGACAGTGTTTCGGTCACCCAACCTTGCCCAGACGTCCCCTGATGAGTCTCATCCCCTGGTTGATCTAACCCTCCCTCGCTTTAGAAGCACCCTACTCTGAAACCTAAGTCTAATTCACACATTAGTGATAAAGAATTGACTTAGCTCTGCCACTGTCTCCTTCTTCTCTTCCCTCACAGAAGCCTTTCTTTCTAGAAACGCATTTTGATTTCACATTGGTCTGTGGGGTATGCCCCAGATATAGGGATTTTAAAACCTGTATAAGGAATAGAAAAGTTTCCGGTTTGCTGGTGGTTCTGGCATGTGGATGCTAGCCTGCTTTTGACTTTTTCCCGTTTGGCAGGTGGGGGAGATAGTGGAGGACAGGGAAGCCTGGCATGGTGCAGTCCATGGAGTTGCAAAGAGTTGGACACAACCTAGCCACTGAACAGCAGCAACAGAGTTCCAGGACACTTGTAGGACAAAATTTTGGACTTAAGCCTATAAGTAGAGAGCTGTTATCATTTGGAACTCATGGAGGAAAAACTTGTTGGGGCATTGTAGTCTTCGGAGGAGTCATAAGAGCTTCCCTATATGGAGGTAGCTCGAGCCTGTTATTCTCCTTCCTGTTTTTCTTGTCTCACGGGCTTAGATAAGTGTTTCTTAAGATTTGTGAATACAGCATAGAGAACTCTTCATTAAAAGAACAACTGTTTAAATGCCTTCTTCCTGAGAGAGCCTTCCTTTTGCCTACTAACCCTGACAAATGGACTTATGTTCGTGCACAGGAACGTAAGGAATTTAATAAGGTGAAGCTACGATCTTTACTCCCTCGGTGTTCATTGATTCTCCGACTTAAGAATGGCACAGTGATTTTGCCTGACTTTATGGTGAATTTTCATCATCTGTGGTCATAAGAATTAATATTTTTAGTAGCATCATAATTTATGTAAAATATGGTGTCTTTCATGTTTTTGCTAAAGACATGTGGTATAGTAGTTAGAAATTTGATGCCAGCTTAGCTTCTAATAGATAAGTAATAACCTGAGGATGTCTTCCTCAAGTAATTATATTAGTATATATAGCTTGGTTTACCTTTTCCTTTATGGGTGCTCATGACGATATATTTTTTTCACCTGTTTAATTCCATTGTTGCAGTTGTTCACAACATTATGTATACTACTTGAAATCATCATGATTAAAAATTAATTTTAAATGCACATACCCCCAAGAAAGTTAAGAACAAGTGAACTATTTTAATTAGGTTGTTTTTTCTTAACAGATCTCTGACATGTGGCAAGGGAAGATCAGCGTGTGCAGGGCATTATGAAATGTGAGTATGTGGGAGGCGTGTCTAATAAGGATGCTCAGTGACTATGGGAGGTTGAAAAGTAAGGACAGAAACAGAAGCTGCAAGAAAAAGCAGCAGAAGGGGAGATGTGATGTTTCAAGGATGAACTTAGTTTTCTAGAGGTGAGCAAATGAAGCGTTAATGAAAATTTAAGTTAGACACCTTCTTGCAATCCCCTTACCACAGGAGAAGATTGTGTCAAAGATTAAACAATGGATTGTCCTAAAAATAATTTTGACAAAATGAAGCCTTCATCAGACTAGGTCTCTGGGGGACTATGGCGGCCAGCCCTCTTACTCCCTACCTGTTGATGGCTGTGTTGGACATGCAGCAGGAGTGAGAAACAAAACTTTGTAGTTAGTGGGCTATTAAGATTTCCCTGAAGTCAGATTTTGATTCCTTCAGTCAACATAGGTCCTAGCATATGTGAATGAAAATAAGTGTGCAGAAGGAGAATAAATTAGAGAATTAAAATAGACAATTTCTATAAAAATAATAATAATGGATCATTTACAAGGTAAGATTCAATAGTTTCTTACTGATAATGGGCAAAATTGACTGAAAGGTTGCATAGCTGATTCCCTGGAGTAGGCTATGTTTGCTATATACACATTTTAGAGAATTTGCAGGGTCTGGTAGTTACTCTAATTTTTCATATTGGCAAATATTTCACTCTAATGCTATAACTCCCGCCCTCTGAAGTGCACTCATTGACTGTGACCGTGGCACTTTGGAACTCCAAGCCCTAAGGGGCTTCAGGATTCTTGTGTATGCAGGGCACGATGCTGTGCCTGCTGTTAGATGGGAGCCGGAATGCCATAGGGAAAACTGTTGGCACTGGAACCTGAGGCAGAGGGCTTAAGGAATCCCTGAGACTGCACTGTTGTTAAAGACCTTGGTGGGAGGGATTTCCAGTCTTCTTTGCAAGCTTAAAAAAGTACAGAACAAATTTTATTTCACTCTAATGCAGCTTATGGGCTTCCCAGGTGATGCTAGTGGTAAAGAATCCACCTCCTGGTGGAGGAGACATAAGAGAGGTAAGTTAGATCCCTGGGTGGGATGATCCCCTGGAGGAGGAAATGGCAACCCCCTCGAGATTTCTTGCCTGGAAAATCCCATGGAGAGGGGAGCCTGGAGGCCTGCCGTCCACGGGGTCGCAAAGAGTCGGATACGACTGAGCGACTGACGCTAACGCCACTTACGCCAGCATGAGGCTTCTGTCCTGAACTGAAATGTCACAAACAAACCAAAAACGGCCCAGAAGCTGGTGAAACTTCCAGCCCTTAATGAAAATTTTTAATTTGACTTGCAAAATTCATGGAGTTCTAGAACTGGAAGTGCTCTTAGAGATCACCCAGCATATATTATTTTGTTTTGTAGATGAGGAAACTGAGACCTGAAAGATTAGATGACCTGCCCCAAATCACACTGGCAGGGCTGAGACTAAAGCCCAGCCCCTCTCATTTCTAGGATATTTTTGACCACATCAAGATTCTGCATGTAGTTTCATTCAGCATTCAGGGTTCATCACTGTTTTAGAAATTTGTATCCTTTTGTTTCACATCAATAGGGTCAGAACAGCGCATTCATTAACTAGTTCCTTCTTGTGTGTACTCCCATTTATCCAATGCTCCTTTACTATCTTCTTTGGAAATTGTATTGATCCTCATTACTACTTTCAAAGGAAGAACTCTTCATACAGAAAATAGTATGAATTTATCAATTTCCTTGCGTTTAACACTTTAATTCTGATTCTTTGAATAATTCCTCATAGACTTTGCAAAATCTAGGGTCAGATGAATTCCGAATATAACAGAAGGGAGATCTAATATTTCTGTTTTTATTTTCCTGAGGCCCATATTTGTTTTTATAATATAGGTTTCTAATATGAATTTGCTATACAAGTGGCCCTGTTTTTTCAGTTGCGCTTAAGGGAAAAATAAGTATAACTTCCACAGTGAAATAAGGCCATGTGTTTATTCCATGTATTACCCTATATTTGTACTGATGAAATTGTCATTTATTTTCAAATTAGTTCCATGTATAAAAAAGTCACTTGGATTCTGCTTTCCCACTGCTGATTAGTGAGAATACTGTGTCTGCCATGTGAGCAATAAACATGAATTTATTACTCTTATGAAAATTATACCAAAGAAATGATGGACATAGGTCCCCAGGAACTCATAATTTAGTTATAAAGAAGACATAAAGAAATATAAGAACAATGAAAATCGTATGCTCTGGATATATTCTTATTCCTAGAAAAAGGTTACTCTTTAGACTACGAGAAATGAGAACTAGATCAGTCAGAAGATTTGGGTGTTAAGCCAGATTTTGAAGCAAATCTAATGAGGATATAGGGAGAGAGTAGTCCAGGTGCTGAAGTTCTCACTGTTCAAAGGAAACACTTGGGCTCGAATTTTTCTCTCTCTCCTTTGAGACTAACTGAATGACCCAGTCTGTGCACCGGCTCCTTCAGAATGTTCAGGTTCTCTTTCAGCAGCAATTCCTGAGAGCTCAGTTCCACCGACTATGTAAAGCGCTCTGCATGTCACATTCGTTCACCTAATTGTTTTTCCATCAAGGCAGGTTGGCAGGTTATTCTCAGCTTCCCCCTCCATGCTATTGGTCTTACCCACCACTGGAATCTAAAACATATAAGTGATGTGTGTAGGGGAGAGGGAGAAGGGAAGGAGAGGTGGGTAGCTAAGCCACAGCTCTAGCTCTCGCTCTGTTCCCAAAGACGTCAATTTAATAGGCCTTGCTCCTCCCATGTGGTCCACAGGGCAGCACCCCAGAGACCACCTTATTAGAAATGCCAAATCTCAGGCCCCCCCCGAGATCTGCTGAAGCAGTCTACTGAATCAGTTCAACCATTTTCCTAGGTGATTTGCATGCACATTCAGGGTTGAGAAGCTGCTTCCCAATATAGTCCTTTATGGGAGCTTTTCAAGGTATTTCCCTGGTAGCTCGGATGGTAAAGAATCTGCCTTCAGTCCAAGAAACCTGAGTTCCATCCCTGCATTGGGAAGATCTCCTGGAGAAGGGAATGTCAACACATTCAAGTATTCTTGCCAGAAGAATCCATGGACAGAGGAGCGTGGTAGGCTACAGTATCTGGGGTCACCGAGAGTCAGACATGACTGAGCAACTAACACACTTTCAAAGTACTAATTAGTGGGCTCTATTTATCTCTGGTGATTGGGCATCTGTATGATTGAAACATTTCCCGGGAGGTTCTAGTCAGTGCTTCTTCTTCTTGTTCAGTTGGTAAGTCATGTCCAGCTCTTTGTGACCCCATGGACTGCAGTACACCAGGCACTTCGGTCACTATCTCTCGAACTTTGCTCAGATTTGTGTCCATTGAGTCGATGATGCTAACAATCTCATCCTCTGCTCCCCTGTTCTTTTGCCTTCAATCTTGCGCAGTGTCAGGGTCTTTTCCAATGAGTCGGCTTGTCACAACAGGTGGCCAAAGTATTGAAGCTTCAGCATCAGTCCTTCCAGTGAATATTCAAAGTTGATTTCCTTTAGGATTGACTGGTTTGATCTCCTTGCAGTCCAAGGAATCCTCAAGAGTCTTCTCCAGCACCGCAATTCAAATGCACAATTCAAAAGCATCAATTCTTCTGTGCTCAGCCTTCCTTATGGTCAACCTCACATCTGTACATGACCACTGGAAAAACCACAGCCTTGACTATGAAGAACTTTGTTAGCAAAGTAACGTCTCTGCTTTTTAATATGCTGTCTAGGTTTGTCTAGCTTTTCTTCCAAGGAGCAAGAGTCTTTTAATTTCATGGCTGCAGTCACATCCACAGTTATTTTGGAGCCCAAGAAAATAAGATCTGTCACTGCTTCCACTTTTTCTCCTTCTATTGGCCATAAAGTGATGGGACTGGCTGCCATGATCTTAGTTTTTTGAATGCTGAGTTTTAAGCCAGCTTTTTCACTCTCCTCTTTCACTGTCATCAAGAGGTTCTTCAGTTCCTCTTCACTTTCTGCCATTAGAGTGGTATCATCTGCATATCTGAGGTTGTTGATATTTCTCTTAGCAATCTTGATTCCAGTTTGTGCTTCATCCAGCCCCACATTTCTCATGATGTATTCTGCATAGAAGTTAAACAAGCTGGGTAACAATATACAGCCTTGTTGTACTCCTTTCCCAATTTGGAACCAGTTAGTTGTTCCATGTCTAGTTCTAACTGTTGCTTCTTGACCTGTACACAGTAAGAACCGGATATGGAACAACTGACTGGAGACAAGTAAGGTGATCTGGTATTCCTATCTCTTTAAGAATTTTCTGAAGATTTTTGTGATCCACACAGTCAAAGGCTTTTGTGTAGTCAATAAAGCACAAGTAGGTATTTTTCTGGAATTTCCTTGCTTTCTCCAGGAACCAACAAATGTTGGCAATTTGATCTCTGGTTCCTCTGTCTTTTCTAAACCTAGCTGCTACATCTGTATGTTCTTAGTTCATATACTGCTGAAGCTTAGCTTGAAGGATTTTGAGTGAAATCTTGCTAGCATGTGAAATGAGTGCAATTGTGTGGTAGTTCAAACATTCTTTGGCATTGCCCTTCTTCTAGTCAGTGCCCCTATATCCTTTTACCAGATGAAAAGACAGAATAGACCCACAAAGCAGAGAGGTAAACATGGGAAAGAGAGAATATGGGATAAGACATACGTTTCAAAATATCTGATAGGTTCTAAGCAGATGTATACAAAAAAGATCTTCATGACCCAGATAACTATGATGGTGTGATCACTCACCTAGAGCCAGATATCCTGGAATGCGAAGTCAAGTGGGCCTTAGGAAGCATCACTATGAACAAAGCTAGTGGAGGTGATGGAATTCCAGTTGAGCTGTTTCAAATCCTAAAATGATGCTGTGAAAGTACTGCACTCAATATGCCAGCAAATTTGGAAAACTCAGCAGTGACCACAGGACTAGAAAAGGTCAATTTTCATTCCAATCCCAAAGAATGCTCAAGCTACCACACAATTGCACTCATCTCACATGCTAGCAAAGTAATGCTCAAAATTCTCTGAGCCAGGCTTTAGCAATATGTGAACCGTGAACTTCCAGATGTTCAAGCTGGTTTTAGAAAAGGCAGAGGAACCAGAGATCAAATTGCCAACATCTGTTCAGTCATAGAAAAAGTAAGAATTCCAGAAAAACTTCTACTTTTGCTTTATTGACTATGCCAAAGCCTTTGACTGTGTGGATCACAACAAACTGTAGAAAATTCTTCAAGAGTTGGGAATACCAGACCACCTGACCTGCCTCCTGAGAAATCTGTATGCATGTCAAGAAGCAACAGTTAGTACGTACATGGGACAACTGCTGGTTCCAAATTGGGGAAGTTGGTCAAGGCTATATACTGTTACCCTGCTTATTTAACTTATATGCAAAGTACATCATGTGACATGCCGGGCTGGATGAAGGACAAGCTGGAATCAAGATTGCTGGGAGAAATATCAGTAACCTCAGACATGCAGATGACACCACCCTTATGGCAGAAAGTGAAGAAGAACTAAAGAACCTCTTGATGAAAGTGAAAGAGGAGAGTGAAAAAGCAGGGTTAAAACTCAACATTCAGAAAACTAGGATCATGACATCCAGTCCCATCACTTTATGGCAAATAAATGGGGAAACAATGGAAACAGTGAGAGACTTTATTTTCTTGGGCTCCAAAATCACTGCAGATGGTGACTGCAGCCATGAGATTAAAAGACGCTTGCTCCTTGGAAGAAAAGCTATGACCAACCTAGACAGCCTGTTATAAACCAGAGATATTACTTTGTCAAGAAAGATCCATCTAGTCAAAGCTATGGTTTTTCCAGTAGTCATGTATGGATGTGAGAGTTGGACTATAAAGAAATCTGAGCACCAAAAAACTGATGCTTTTGAACTGTGGTGTTAGAGAAGACTCTTGAGAGTCCCTTGGACTGCAAAGAGATCCAACCAGTCCATCCTAAAGGAAATCAGTCCTGAATATTCATTGGAAGGACTGATGCTGAAGCTGAAACTCCAATAATTTGGCCAACAGATGCAAAGAGCTGACTCTTTGGGAAAGACCCTGATGCTGGGAAAGATTGAAGGCAGGAGGAGAAGGGGACAACAGAGGATGAGATTGTTGGATGGCATCACCAACTCAATGGACATGAGTTTGAGCAAGCTCTGGGAGTTGGTGATGGACAGGGAAGCCTGGTGTGCTGCAGTCCATGGGGTCACAAGAGTTAGACAGGACTGAGCGACTGAACTCAACTGAACTGAAGCTGACGTGGAGGTGGGTGGGGCTCATATCAGTTTGCATCCCCTTATCTTAATCAAGAGTCTTTGCTGCACCTAGATCAGTGAATGATTTTCAACAACTCTGAATCTCTTTGTTTGGGAAAGGGGTGGTGCTGAAGGTAACATTTCAGAGAAGATAACCAGAGTATTTAGGGGAAGACAGAGAGCAAATCAGAGTGGATAATGTGATTGAGAGTCTTTGGATTCAATAGGAAAGGAATGAATAAGCGTTCTTCAGTACTGTGGAAAGCTATTCTGTGGATTTCTTTTACTGTTTTGTCCCCAAGTTGAGGAATACTGACTTCAAAAGTGTGTAGTCTTTTTATTGCTGACACAAAAGGCAACAACACTTTTCTAATACTGGTGTGGATGTGATCCTTGCATTCATTCAACACATCAACCATCTTGACGTACAGCACCAAATTGGTATCTAAGATGAATCCTTCATAAGATTGTTAGTTGTCATTCAAGACCTTGCACCCATTTATAGAATGATTTAGATTTTATTTGTTTTATTTTTGTGGTAGGAAAATACTGGGTATTTTAAATACCTACAGAGAGAAATGTGCAGAGTACTCCACTAGGTGCTGCAGATGGAAAGAATAGTAAAGGATACCACCCCTGCCTCTGAAGGGCTTAAAATCCATTGGAAGTCGGGGGAGTGGGATGGTCAGAGCTTATATGCACAAAAACCTGAACAACTGTGAAGCAGAGCACATATTGAAAGCCAAATGGGAGATTCAGACAAGTGCTAAAGAAGCTGGGGGTTCTCTGACGCTTGTGGATATTATGCTTTGGGCTTCTCCCTCTAAAGGATGTCTGTGTGAACTCTGAGACTTATTCAATTTCATCACATTTTCTCACTTAGAGCTTTAATAATTATTTAACTTCTCTTAAAAACAGCTGAATGCAAAGGTTTCTTAGGTGTGTCTCTGGTGCTAAGTTTAAAGGTACTTCAGAGACACAATGAGTTATCTTGCTAAACTTGAATATCTAGGGAAGTTACAAGACCTTAAGATAATTAGCCTTTGTAATATGGTTCCAAACTGGACATTTGGCAGATAACTATTGTCCTGCCTTCTCCTTCCAGCAAGGGGTTGTGATTTCCCAACAAAGGCAGAGGAGTTGCAAAACAGCAGGACTTTGCTACAATTAGTAATTAATGAGGTGCTAAAAGTGCCAGAGCAGAGGCTCCCAGACGTGGTGTGTGACTCAAAGGGATAAGAAGCACCCAGAATTTCAAACAAAAGTGTCACTTAAATAAACAGAATGTCAAGTGAGTCCAGTCTGTGGAATGGGAAATGGTCTATTGACATCAGGAGTGATCATACAACTGTGTAATACAATATAATAAAGATTAGTCACTGCATTTTGCAACTTATGAAAAAGTTTTTTTTTTCCCCTCTAAATCCTGCAGAAAGTGAGCAGTCATCTGCTTTGCAGTATTCAATGAAGTCAAAATGAACTCTTAATGTACCGTAGTGTTCAAATAAATAACCAATTCGTACAGGTTCTCACCAGCATGACTTTCCTCTGTCTCTTTAATGTATATTAATCAATTGAGTTAATTATTAATATTAGTTGACAGGCCAAAGTACTTTACTAACTAGTACTTTACTAACTAGTAGCCAGAGACCCAAGGCCTAAAGAGAGATTTCTTTACTGATAGGAGCTTTGTTGAGAGAGAAGAACATAAGGGTTGCTTTGGACCATAAGAGTTGCCTAAAGTGGAATATGTTTTCCTGTAGAGTGGAATTCCTACGTAAATTCGGATGAGTATTAAGGCATTTTCAAATTAAGATTTTGTGGTTTCTTTAGGAATTCCCTGGCAGTCCAGTGCTTGGGACTCTGTGCTTTCACTACCAGGGCCTGGGTTTGATCCCTGGTCTGGGAACTAAGATTTGGCAAGCTGCATACATGCTCCCCCGCCCCACCACCCCCCTCCCCCTCAAATGCACTATTTACATTTTGGGATGGTAGATAATAAAATAACATTAAAATAGCATTTACCAACCTAGAATAGCAGAAGTTCACTAAACAGGTCACTAAAATATCTATCTGTATCCATAAATGGGCTTCCTTGGTGGCTCAGTGTTAAAGAATCAGTCTGGCAATGCAGGAGACTGGGTTCAATCCCTGAATCAGGAAGGTGCCCTGGAAAAGGAAATGGCAAGCACTCCAGCGTTCTTGCCTGGAGGATCCCATGGACAGAGGAGCCTGGTGGGCTACAGTCCATGGAGTCACAAAGAGTCAGACACGACTGAAGAGACTTGGCACACACACATATATATGTGTACACACATATATAGATATACTTTATGTAGGGTTCCTGCTGTAAAGAACAAAAATGGTTGATGTGATTTGCTTATCCTAGCATAAGGATTATTCCTTTGAGGGGTTTCATAGTTACGTCCATTGTTATCAATGTGTTAATGTTTCAATGACCTTGAGAAAATTTCTCTCTTTAACAAGCCTACTTGACATTGAAAATGCAGAACAGGTGAAAGAAATCTCTTAAAGGTATCCAAATGTTAAGATATTAGGAGAATCAAGCAACTCCCTGATTTTTGTTTTTGCAGTATGGAACCTATATATCTTGCCATAATAAAATGCATAACATTTTCACATTTACAAGTAACTGTATGTTCATTATACATGTGAAGAAGCTGAATATATTTGAATTTGGTTAGTGAACTTTAATTTGTAGAAATAAAGGCTTCAAGGCAGGTTTATTTGATAGCATTTATTAAATGCTAGCCCATTGGAAAAAACCACTAGCTGCCTCACACTAAAGCTATTATTGGGAATTTGGAATTTTAATATTGTAAATCACAAAGCCAGTATTTAATGACTTGACTTTAGAGATCTCTTATCCTGGTACCAGCAGGTTAGAGATATAAATCAATAGTTTACTCAGCAGAAACATTTAAGCTCTATCCATTAAGAATAACAGAATTGTTATGGCTTTTCTTCTTTAAGAAACTTTGTAGATTTTGTGGGGGAAGGGGAATATTGTATCAAGAGCATTTCCTGTTTTAAAATGTGTACTGAAAATGAATTTACTAGATCAAGTCTTTTCCTCCAATATACTCTAGAGGGAGTCAAATCTAAGAAAGTTATACTTCCTGCATTTCAACTGCTATTGGTTCTTTTTAGAAATTCCTTTTTTTGGTGACATCGTTGTTTGGCCCTCTTAGTTAATAAAGGTCCAGTCCAGGAGGTGATGAGAACCTGGAGCTAAGGAGGCCAAAGTGGGGACTGACTCCCTGTATGAACCAGGTGGCATCTTACAGAGAAAATATCCTGTCCTTCGTTACAGACTGCCTGGGTCAGCCTGTGAACCGATGCATGTTTTAGCATGAATGGGGAGGTAAAGAGTGGAGTGAGAAAGTATTTATGAATCAGGGAAATTCTTCCTTCCAGATAAAAATATAAGCTCTACTATGAGTCTTAACATTGCCATTAATTAGCTGTATGAAGTGGGAAATGCTATTATCCTCTTCGAAAGTCAGTTTTCCAATTCTGCTAAAATAGAGTGTTGAGTTAGAAAGATCCAGATCTAAATTTTATGCTATTATTTCACCAGAAGATAGTTTACCATTTGTATAAAAGCCTGCCCTGAAAATCTGAGAATGAGCCAGGAACTTCTAGATAAACTGTGGATGTCCAGTGTTTTGTTCTTAAAGTACTTGGATCATCACTGAACATACATAACTGGACTACATGTTCTTCTCCTAAACACTTATTGGGCTTTTTGCTCCTTTTATGGCTTTTTTTTTTTCATCTGGAATTCCTCCAGCTGCTTTCAGCAGCTATAGAAATCCTATGTGTTCTTCAACGCCCTACTCAGTTGACGTGTGCTCCATGAAAAACACCTTGTACCTTCCAACATTATGGGAATGATTTCTGCTTCCTCTGAACTTTCTTGGCATTTTGCTTTCATTTTTCTTCTGGCATTATCATTTTTTATCTTGCCTCATAACTGTTTTTTGGACGTGGCTTACCTCTTCATGCTCAGTCGTGTCTGACTCTTTGTGGTCACATGGACTGCAGCCCACCAGGATCCTCTGTCCATGGGATTTTCCAGGCAAGAATAGTGGGGTGAGGTGCCATTTCCTAGTCCATGGGATCTTCCCTACCCAGGGATCTTCAGCACATCTTAAAGCTCCTTAAGTGTAGATCTGATTATATTCTTCATTTTTAAGTAGCATGACTTGCTCATAGGAAATGCTCAAATATTTACTCAAACATGAATAAAAGAATGCTACTGAATAATAATAATAATAAAAAAAACACCTAGTTTTAGAAACTTATTTAAGGAGACATGGAGTCTGTTTTCAGTTCAGTTCAGTCGCTCAGTCATGTCCGATTCTTTGTGACCCCATGAATTGCAGCATGCCAGGCCTCCCTGTCCATCACCATCTCCCGGAGTTCACTCAAGCTCATGTCCATTGAGTAGATGATGCCATCCAGCCATCTCATCCTCTGTCGTCCCCTTCTCCTCCTGCCCCCAATCCCTCCCAGCATCAGAGTCTTTTCCAATGAGTCAACTCTTTGCATGAGGTGGCCAAAGTACTGGAGTTTCAGCTTTAGCGTCATTCCTTCCAAGGAAATCCCAGGGTTGATCTCCTTCAGAATGGACTGGTTGGATCTCCTTGCAGTCCAAGGGACTCTCGAGTCTTCTCCAACACCACAGTTCAAAAGCATCAATTCTTAGGGACTCAGCCTTCTTCACAGTCCAACTCTCACATCCATACATGACCACTGGAAAAACCATAGCCTTGACTAGACGGACCTTAGTCGGCAAAGTAATGTCTCTGCTTTTGAATATGCTATCTAGGTTGGTCATAACTTTCCTTCCAAGGAGAAAGCGTCTTTTAATTTCATGGCTGCAGTCACCATCTGCAGTGATTTGGGAGCCCCCCCAAATAAAGTCTGACACTGTTTCCACTGTTTCCCCATCTATTTCGCATGAAGTGATGGGACCGGATGCCGTTTTAGTATCACTAATTGCAATTCTTCACGCTTCCTCCTTGAATACTGAGACAGCTCCTACATTTTTTGAGGAAATAGTTTTAGGAAATTTTCTCTTTAGGGATCAAGGGAGGAAAAATTATTTTGAATATCTTTTTTCTGGTGTACTTTTCATATTTATTTCTAAGAAATTATAGTTTTGATTTTATTCTCTGGCAACTATAAGTTGGTATTACTCAAAGCAGATTTTGAGTGAATGCTTTTAAGATCTGCAAAACATTTTCATATAGTTCATTCTTGTAAATGTCACCCTTGGGGATGAGGTGTAGCCAGCATTTTTCTCATCAGATACCAATTTATTTCCATATCACAACAGGATCACATCTCCAAATAGAACTGGATGTGAAGTTAGAAATTCTTATATTTAGTACAAAATGCGTATAGATTTTGCTTCACAGTTTGTTAATCATTGCAACTTTGATTTCTGTTATTATGCTTCCTTCTTTTCTTCCTGTTTTGATTTCCACATTTTGTTTCTTCCTTACAGCCCACAGCTATGACAAGACATTTATATACTAGGTTTTCAATACATGTTTTATTTGTTTTGCTTCTTACTAGTCATTTTCCTCTACTAGGGAGTGGAATTTTATCCAGGGAAATGAGTGATGCATGTAGAATTTGTCTTTTTTTTTGGATAACTTGCAAAATTACCCGCCCTCTCAGTGGCCTTTTTCATCACAAACTTTTCATCCTGTATTTTAGCTCTTCTGTATTTCTTTCTTCAAGTGGCTACCATTTCATTCCTGTTGGCCATCAGCTTACACTGTGGGATGCCCTCCCTTGGTAATTGCAAAGGCATAAATCCCTGATGATAAACTGTTGAGTGGCAGGGTTGAGATTTCTGGACCTGAGGGCCTTATGCATCATCATGTCCTTCATGTTATCGTACCATGAACATCTAAGGCTTTATCAGTGGGTGTGGCGCAGTGTTATTCCTCCTACCCTGATGTTGAGTCTCTTTCACTTAGACCTCCTCACCTCTGAGCTCACTGCAGGGCTGAAGGCAGAGTTCTGATCCATTCTTTTAAATTTCTGTCTCATCCTTCCACCACAATTCTTTGTGCCTCTTCTGGACTGGTGTGATGACCAGGGTAAGAAAACTTTATCTCCATTTAAATATGTATTTTATAAAATTACATCTTATATTAATCATAGTATCATATACTAGAGTCAGAAGTGTCAAAAAGGTTGATGTTAAAGGCCAGGTTGAAACAGTATTGTTGTAGGAAGAGGGACCCCTTCCAGGACCCGATACTGGGCTCTTGTCTCACACTCGGAAATGAATTGTCCAAGGAGACACATGTGCTGACAAAGCAAGAGACTTTGTTGGGAAAGGGCACCGGGTGGAGAGCAGTAGGGTAAGGGAACCCAGGAGAACTGCTCTGCCACGTGGCCCGCAGCTCGGGTTTTATGGTGATGGGGTTAGTTTCTGGGTGGTCTTTGGCCAATCATTCTAATTCAGAGTCTTTCCTGGTGGCCTAAACATCGCTCAGCCAAGATGGGTGCTAGCAAGAGGGATTCTGGGAAGTGGACGGACACACAGTGTCTCCTTTAGACCTTTTCTGAACTCTTTCGGTTGGTGGTGGCTTATTAGTTCCGTATTCTTTATCAGGATCTCCTGTCATAAAATAACTCATGCAAATGGTTAGTATGGTACCTGGCCAGGGTGGACAGTTTCAATCAGTGTGTTTCCCCTAACAGTATTAAAGAGGGATAAAATGCCATTTGCAAAGATGAGCTCTGGTAAGAGTTCATGGCACTCTGTATTTGAGTTCTGTCCCTTGGATTGATGTTTTGTTCAACTGATTTTTTTTTGGTGTTCCAGAAGGCTGAGCAGTGTGGAGTGTGCAATATCTAACATAGATTGCAGAGACTTTGTGATAACTCACATTCCAGGTTAATTTCTAGGTCTTCCTTGTAGAAGGAAGATGTTTTTATTTAAAAACCAAACTATTGATATGGCAGAAAACAAAACATATTTTTATCCTTTACATCAAAAATCTGAACAGAGTTTCATAATAGAGATAGTATCATCTATGATTTTAGAGGCTTAGTTTCTGTGTCTTCTTTGATGACTTCTTTTGCAGTTTAAGGTGTGCCTTTAAATGATAGAGGAATATTTTGAGTATTAAAGCCATTGTGACTCTACTAAGGAGCAGCTGGTTCTCTGCTCTCATAAAGTGGTTGGTATCTTTCTCTTCTCTTGGTTTCGGAGCTGACTTGGATTTCAGGGTGGCACTTCATGCTGTTGATAATGATATAAGTTGCTGGTAAAGTGTAATGTATATATGGCCAATATTGATAAAGTGAGCATAAATTTTATGATGTTTTCATAGCATTGAACTGCTCTCAATATTTCAGGATTTTAGATTTGTGTCATCATCTCCCTTCTTTCTTTTATTCCTTCTTCATTTCTTTTTAATGGCTGAAAAGTATAGATTAACTGACAGACTGATGTGTTCATGTGTACTGGACCCAAGTCTTTTTTTAAACTCTTAAAATGAATGACTGATAAAGCTAGTGCTTGAATATCTTGAAAGAAAGACACTAATATCATAAAAATGTTCAGAATCTAGAACTAAACACATCATAGCTAATGTGTTTATCTATAAAGATATATAAACAGGCAGTGCCAAGATCGTTCCTTGGGAAAAAATTAGTGTCAGAAGAGTAGTCTTCATAGTAACCTATGCATTACTTAAAGTCATAAGTCTTTGCTTTTATCCTGCATATATGGTTTTTTATCCTTCAAATTTTATGTTTTGGGGTGCAGCTTATATCAAGGATAGCAATGATGACACAGAAAAAACTATCTTATAACTGCAAAATTTCCTGACTGTAAATGGTAAGGACTTCGACAACATATGTAAATTTCTGTGGTGCAACAATTATCTCAAACATTTAGATATGGCTTTGGGAAACCCACTAAAAGTCTTTGAAGTTGGGAAGAAAAAAAGATTAAGTTTCATTTACAATAATGCAGAAAAATATGTAAAATATTTATTGGGAAAAAAGTTATGTTGCAGCAGAGGCACAGGAATAAGGAACTTATCTTAATCATAATGAACTCTCTTAGAAATCTTATCTGAATTATTACTGGTAGATTTCTCTTGTTGCCTTTATACTTCTGTTCAGTTTCATGCCAAGACTTTTAAAAATGCAAAACATATAGGGAAGTAAAGCTCTCAAAGGATCTTCTCCATAAGCCTGAGGATTCGCACTCTCCCTGTGCTTTGTCTCTCCTCACCCCATCAAAACATCTCATGCCACTGTGGTTTCCACGATTTATAAGATTACAATTTTTTTCATATTAGAAAACAAAGAAATATAACCAGGTTTCTACTACTATAGACAAGATGCATTCCATTAAAAATAATTAAGTAAAGCATTTAGATTCAAACTTCCAAATTAGTTCTGGCCATTTGATTTTTATGCGTCGACATCTGTATTCATCTATTCATTTGGGGACTAACTTTTTCTATTGACAGTTGGAGATGTTTTACATTAAATAAAATTAATATCTTTTCATTTATGTGCTCTGAGAGGTCTCAGAACTGATGAGGAATGTTTTTCCAATAAATATTTGGGTATTGATTTGTTTGCTTTAATACTGTGCTTTTTTGCCTTTTAATAGGGAGGTTGACCATTTAGCATAATTTAAATCTTTCTTTTTTAGTATTCTGTTTGATGTTTCCTGATTTTGTGCTCCCTTGGAGTCTCCTTTTACTAGTGATGAGTTATATTTTGGTTTTGACTTGTCTAGGAATTTGGAAAGTAAGCATCCCATTTTAAATTTTACTCCTGCTTAACTAGTAGAGTCAAAATACTTTCAAAAATGCTTTAGTTTATTAGTGTCTCTTATATTGGAGGTAAACATATATTAATAACTCATTTGTTTAGGTTTCTTATTTTTATTTCTGTAATTAGTATATTTATATAATTTGTATATCTGTGGTAGAATTAAACATTCATGCATCTTCTCACATTCACTTGATGCCACGTGCTTCCGGGGTCTTGGCTGTTTGCTCAGTGGAGATCTTTGGCCATTACACTATAGTGTTGCCTCGTTCCCAGATATTACTTGTCTCAGATTCCCCTGACAAGATGGCAGATGTTACTGCACCCGCTGGAGGAGAACTAGAGCAGCAGCTAAAGCAGGCTTGACTCGGCTAAATGCACGACAGCTTTTCCTCTTCCCATCGGTTCTGCTTTCCGCTGAGTGCTGAGCAGTGGGCATGAGATATGCCTTTCCCAAAGACTCTTCAGATGTGATGACTAATACAACCCAGCAGGAGAGAGGAGTTAACTTGTGAAGGGATAGTTGACCAGTGAGGAACAGATGAGAGAGAGCTGATTCTCTAGTTCACCCCCATCTCATCCCCAACTACAGCAGCGTGCGAACGGATGTTCCGTGTGGCCTGCCAGGACCTGGCCCCAGCCACGCTTTCCTGTGAAGCTGTGCCAGTCCCATGCTGTTTCTGCTTCCTTGCTTCCTTGTCTCATCTGCTGGTTTCTCTCATTCATTCTTGTAGCCACTGATTGCATTCTTTTCCCAAGTGAAGCTATTAAGATTTAATCTTTAGCTAAGCCTCTATTTATAGGAAATCTTGGTTTTGACAGATATATATTCGTTTTAAGTTAAGCCCTATATTGAAATATAAAATGTAGGAACTGGAAAAATAATTCCTATTTTTTTCATTTTCTAAAAAATTGGGCTATTTATTCTATTACTGAGTTGTAAGGGTTTTTTCTTTTTTTAACATTTAAACATTTTTTTTTTTTTGTTTACTTATTTACTTGTTTTTGTCTGTCCTGAGCCCTTGTTGCCGTGCACGCTTTTGTTTGGTTGTGGTGAGCAGGGGTTTTGGTGTGGGACTTCTCACTGTGGTGGTCTCTCCTGTAGTGGAGCATGGGCTCTAGGGCACAGCAGTGGGCTTCAGCAGTTGCCATGTGTGGGCTCAGAAGCAGCCATTCACGGGCTCTACAGCCATTCGCAGGCTCAGCAGTCATGGTGCTGGGGCTTAGTTACTCAGAGGCGTGTGGGATCTTCCCAGATCAGGGATTGACTTGGTGTCTCCTGCATTGGCAGGTGGATTCTTTACCACTGAGCCATCAAGGAAGCCCCACTTTTCCAGATTTTTAGTAAACATTTTCATATACTTAGGACAGATGGTAATACATATATATATATATATTTTTTTTTTCTCTCTGTGCAGTTTTGTAAAAAATGAAATTATCTTGTATACATTTTCCTGAGATTTGGTCTTTTCATAAAGCCATGATTTTTGGACATTGTTGTATGCCAGTACATCGTGTTCTATATCATTCTTTTAAACACAGTATCCCATAGTATGGATGAACCTAAAGGTCTGAGCCATTCCCTTTTAACTTGTGTTTACATGCTTCCAGTTTTTTGCTGGTACACGTAATGTTGCAATAAAAACTTTGCAGGTGCTTCTATGTGCTATGTGTCCATGTTCACATATTTCTCTGGGATACAGAAGTTCTGAGTGAGATTGCTGGAGATGAATGTCATGCACATTGTAAATTTTGCTTGTTACTCCCAAATCCCACATCTTCCATCATCTGCACATATTTTTACTGTGATCAACTTCAACAATTTTCAAACTCAACAGCGCTGGATAATATAAATCTTTATGCCAAGCCCATATGTGAAAAAATTTCATTGTTGTTTTAATTTATATTTGCCTAATTAAAGAAGACAAATAGCTTCCCATGTTTTCCCAGCCACTAAAATTTCTTCTTCTAAAAGTGCCTGCTTTTATTCTTTCCTCATGATAGCTTTTGGGCCCACATGTGTTATGAACTGTTATGGAGTATTTCACTCTTCAGCCTTTCCTGCTACTGAGGTACTTATTTTTCATAAATACTGACTTTTATGTAAGATTATTAGCAAATAATTATTTTTTCATATAGTTTCTCATTAGGTTTTATTATCAAATATTTCAGTTTGATTCTGTTAGCAGAAGGGAAGTCTGAAGACCCTTCCTCCTGCTGGCATCGGTTCTTATTTAGGACACAAAGAAGAATCTAAGGTCTTAGCCCTTGCAAGTAAGTTCATTAATAATAAGGAAAGAAAGAATAGCTTGCAAAAAGTTGTACAGGACCAAGTGACTGAGCAGACACAGAGAAGGGACAAAGAGAACACTGCAAGACAGAGGTGGACCACGCCAAGGGAGTCCAATGGCACTGGAGGGCTGGGGTACAGAGTTTTTAAGGCAAGGTTATTTGCATAATCCAGGGGGTTGTTGATTGACAGCCTTGATTAACCGCTGCAGGTTATATAACGAGATGCTCTACTGTGGATGTCCTTCCCATAATTCAGTCTATTATAATTAGATGTATGTACTCATGGAATAATTATGAGCAGTTAATGAGTCCAATGGCCAGCAAAGGTTACTTTAGTACAGAATAGTGTGAGGTTTGCGCATGTGTTAGGATAGGGAAAGTCCTGCCAGGGAAGATGTTGGGGGTGGTTTTTATGCCTCCTCTGACTATTTTTGGAGTGCTGGCAAGGGCATGTTAAGGGTGTGGCTTGCAAATTGCTTGGTGGGATTAGGTAGCTTTTGGACAGTTAGCTGAAGGGGCCAACTCTTGTTACTCTGAGCTAACTTCCTGCCTATCCTTAACAGAGTTCAGCACTTACAGTCTTTCTAAATAATACGATTACTTACGAAGTTTTGATTTTTAGCTTTCAGAAATCTTTTTAAACTTCAACTTTTATTATTACTTTATGACATAAGCAATTATAAACTACAAATATGGAAACTCACAAGGATAAAAAACACTTTCATATATGTTAATATTTTGTTATATAACTTTTAAGATATAATGATATATATATTTAAAAATGACATATAATACCTGTAATTTTATAATTTACTTTTCCACAATTGTATGATGTAAACATTTCTTAAACATGTAAATATATTTTTTGATAAGTGTTACAAGGAAGGTATGGTTCTGAACCTTTGAATGGCTTAAGTTGCCTTCACAGATGAATACTAACTTGTCTGAATATTAAATTATTGGGACAAGAAGTTTTCCCTTAGATCTTTTTGCCAGTTATTGTTACAGAAAAAAAAATTATATCAGCTGTTCCTTTTCTTTATAGTCAACATGTAAATTTCTTGTCTAGGTTTATCTTTATGGGTAATAAATCCACATATAACTTTTCAAATCCCTTATCAGTTAAATTTTCTTTATTATGTGACTTTTTTCCCCTGGATATTATGGCATACCAACTAACAATTAGCAGACTTTGATGTCATGGCCTCAGTTGTAAGTCTTTCCCTATTTACTTTGTGATCTTGGGCTAGTCATTGTTTCCCTCAGCTGCTAAATCTATAAATATGGAATGGATTGTTGAGAGAACTGAGAAAGTGGAATGCATGTAAAGTGCTTTGAAAGTTTCTCTGCATGTTTTAGATCTTTGTTACTTTGTCTACACACCACCATTTAGTCTTTTCTTTTTTCAAAGTATTTTGGAAGACTGTTTCAGGTATGTATATTATATCACTGATTTCATTTCTCACAGTGCTAATATTATAATTTATCTCTTCCAATATGAATTTAAATTCTGTTATTACATTTTAGTTTAAGAAAGTGATCTCTTCTTACCTATATCCTTATTTTTCATATTCTGCTGGTTTTCCATCTCTCCCTTATGTGTTTCGCCTCCGTTTCATAAATGTTCTAAGTCCTTGAGTCTTAAATAAAGTACCAAATATGTACATCTTAAACATATTTTTTTTTAAGTTGTCTTTCTTTCACTGAGCCTTAAACTTGATGTAACTTCTCCCAGGTTGTCATTGCTTTTTATTTTTCTCTAGAAGTCCAGTTTGCTTTCTTTATTTTTGTTTTATTTTTCTATTTATTTACTCTTGGTATTTGCTAACACACTGGCTGTGTGCATTGCCCTTGGGCTTCAGAGTTGATTTGCTTTAGTGATGGTTAAGTCTACCTCTCAGACTGCTGGCCTTAATGGCTGGTTAGTACAGGGAATTCTTTCTCAATTTTCACTAACTGCAACTGTTTATCTAGTGTTGCTATAAAAATTTTGATCTGTCTTTATATTCCACTGCCTGCTATATGTCATTTTGAACACATAAGGACATTAAAAACTACAATCTTCAATATACTCCACAAATCTTGTCTGTTCAGTTCAGTTCAGTTCAGTCGCTCAGTCGTGTGTGACTCTTTGTGACCCCATGAACCACAGCACGCCAGACCTCCCTGTCCATCACCAACTGCCAGAGTCTACCCACACCCATGTCCATTGAGTCGGTGATGCCATCCAACAATCTCATCCTCTGTTGTCCCCTTTTCCTCCTGCCCTCAATCTTTCCCAGCTTCAGGGTCTTTTCAAATGAGTCAGCTCTTCACATCAGGTGGCGAAATTATTGGAGTTTCAGCTTCAACATCAGTCCTTCCAATGACCACCCAGGACTGATCTTTTTTAGGATGGACTGGTTGGATCTCTTTGCAGTCCAAGAGACTCTCAAGAGTATTCTCCAATACCACAGTTCAAAAGCATCAATTCTTCAGCACTCAGCTTTCTTTATAGTCCAACTCCACATCCATACATGACTACTGGAAAAACCATAGCCTTGACTAGATGGACCTTTGTTGACAAAGTAATGTCTCTGCTTTTTAATATGCTCTTATCTGTACTTATGTTTAAAATGTAAAAATATCTTATTTGTAAGAATTATCTTTTCTAGAAATAAATATGCCATTACTACTGTGTTTACATTCTATCCCTACCCAGCTTTTCTAGAATTTGTGGGATTAGACCAAGATGTAGAAAGGGAGGTCTCTGGTGGCTTGGGAAGTGGAAGTGGGAAGAAGCCCCTTGCCTGCTTCAGCAACCTGTACCTACCACCAGGGATGGGCTTCCCAGGTGGGGCTAGTGGTAAAGAACCTCCCTTCCAGGAGACATGAGAGATGTGGTTTTGATCCCTGGGTCAGAAAGATCCCCTGGAGGAGGGCATGGCAACCCACTTCAGTATTCTTGCCTGGAGAATACCGTGGACAGAGGAGCCTGGTGGGCTACAGTCCAGGGGGTTGCAAAGAGTCAACAGGATGGAAGCAACTTAGCACACACCACCAGGGATATTTAGGTCTTCCTTCTGGATGGTATACTTCACATCCAGCGGATTGTGATGAACTGAATTACTGTCTAAAGACCCACTAGATGATTTGACACATGGTAGGTACTCAACATAAGAAATCCGTATGAAAGCATGAGAAATCTGTATGCAGGTCAAGAACCAACAGTTAGAACTGGACATGGAACAACAGACTGGTTCCAAATTGGGAAAAGAGTACATCAAGGCTCTATTTTGTCTCCCTGCTTATTTAACTTATATGACAAGTACATCATGTGAAGTGCCGGGATGGATGAAGCACAAGCTGGAATCAAGGTTGCTGGGAGAAATATCAATAACCTCAGACATGCAGATGACACCACCTTTATGGCAGAAAGTGAAGAGGAACTGAAGAGCTTTTTGATGAAAATGAAAGAGGAGAGTGAAAAAGTTGGCTTAAAGCTCAACATTCAGAAAACTAAGATCATGGCATCCAATCCCATCACTTATGGCAAATAGATGGGGAAACAGTGGAAACAGTGAAAAACTTTATTTTTGGGGCTCCAAAATCACTGCAGATGGTGACTGACTGCAGCCATGAAATTAAAAGACACTTGCTCCTTGGAAGAAAAGCTATGACCAACCTAGACAGCATATTAAAAAGCAGAGACATTACTTTGCCAACAAAGGTCTGTCTAGTCAAAGCTATAGTTATTCCAGTAGTCGTGTATGGATGTGAGAGTTGGACTATAAAGAAACCTGAGTGCAGAAGAACTGATTCTTTTGAACTGTGGTGTTGGAGAAGACTCTTGAGAGTCCCTTGAACGACAAGGGGATCCAACCAATCAATCCTAAAGGAAATCAGTCCAGAATATTCATTGGAAGGATACTGAAGCTGAAACTTCAATACTTTGGCCACCTGATATGAAGAAGTGACTCATTTGAAAAAACCCAGATGCTGGGAAAGGCAGGAGGAAAAGGGAATGACAGAGGATGAAATGGTCAGATGGCATCACCGACTTGATGGACATGAGTTTGAGCAAGCTCTGGGAGTTGGTGATGGACAGGGATGCCTGGCGTGCTGCAGTCCATGGGGTTGCAAAGAGTTGGACCTGACTGAGCAACTGAACTGAACTGAGGTACTCAACAAATAAATATTCTTTTCTCTCTTTGTGGTGGGCAGTGCCATCCACTTTCCTTTTAGGATTCTTCTCCAATGCTTCCTAAAGTCTGGCGTTAGTTCACTGTCAGTCTTAATTCCCAGTGTATGTCAACTTCTCATTTCTTTTAGGCAATGGTGAATGGACTGGTTGGATCTCCTTGCAGTCCAAGGGACTCTCAAGAGTCTTCTCCAACACCACAATTCAAAAGCATCAATTCTTCGGTGCTGGGAGGGATTGGGGGCAGGAGGAAAAGGGGACGACGGAGGATGAGATGGCTGGATGGCATCACCGACTCGATGGACGTGGATTTGAGTGAACTCCGGGAGTTGATGATGGACAGGGAGGCCTGGTGTGCTGCAATTCATGGGGTCACAAAGAGTCAGACACAACTGAGTGACTGAACTGAACTGAACTGAACTGAATGGTGATTGGTGAGATTTATCAGACTTCTAGCCATTTCATACTGAATTACCTATGTGTATTTTAGAAACATTGCTCTGGTATCACCATGGCAGGAGCATTGATAGGAAGTGAGGTTGAGGAAGAAAGAAGAATCAGTGGGATACATTCACAGTTTTAACCCAAAATGACAAAACTGGAACATTCATAAGAAGATTACAGAGAAGAGGTCTGTGCACCGCAGGCGGATTCTTAACCGCTGAGCCACCGGGGAAGGCTTTGTTAAATTTGTACTGTACAGCAAAGTGGATCAGCTATATGTATATATCCCCTCTTTTTTGGATTTTCTTCCCATTTAAGTCACCACAGAGCCTTGAGTAGGGTTCCCTAAACTATACAGTAGGTTGCCATTAGTTACCTATTTTGTACATAGTATCAATAGTGCAGATGTTTGTATTTAGATTTTATTTGCTTATGCTCTCCTCCTGTAGGGCTGTTGCCCCAGATATTAAGCGCAGACCATATATGACTGAACATAAGGTGGCTTTACTCTCTGATGCCGAGGGTGTTAGGACAGAAGGACATTGGAAAAAATGATTATTCAATTTTTATCCTTGTTTCCTAATAGATCTGATACAGATTTCTTAGCTGCAGTTTCTGTACAGCCTCCGTGTGCGTGGTGACTCTCTCAGTTGTGTCCCACTCTTTGTGACCCTATGGACAGGAGCCCACCAGGCTCCTCTGTCCATGTCATTCTCCAGGCTAGAATACTGGAGTGGGTTGCCATTTCTTCCTCCAGGGGATCTTTCTGACCCAGGGATTGAACCGGTATTTCCTGCATTGGCAAGTGGACTTTTTAGCACCGAGCCACCTGGGAAGCCCATAGATGTCAATGTAATAATTGTCTTGTGTGCAAAAGCAGAGGTGGCTGCTGAAAGGCTAAACCCAAACAGTAAGTTTATCGGATGACTATGTGATGCTGATTGATGGCTATAGGATGAGTCTTCAATGCCTGTATTATCTCTGTCCTGAGCATGCTATCTGAAACTTTCCTTGGATTACTTTCTTTGGTCTTAACAACCAAAAAGCAAACCTCATGATGGCAGTGAATTCACAATAAGATAAGAATGACCCCAGCTGTTCCTTTACAAGGTGAAAACGAGTGACCCCGTGCTGGATGCATGACTGCAGACTGAGGATTGTAGTGGGTTTTGTGTAGAAAAACGACAAGTCATTGTTGTTACTATATTTTAATTCAAGCTACTTTTTATATTTCTGCTGCTGCTACTGCTGCTAAGTCACTTCAGTCGTGTCCGACTCTGTGCGACCCCATAGACGGCAGCCCACCAGGCTCCCCCAGCCCTGGGATTCTCCAGGCAAGAACACTGGAGTGGGTTGCCATTTCCTTCTCCAGTGCATGAAAGTGAAAAGTGAAAGTGAAGTCGCTCAGTCGTGTCTGACTCTTCTCGACCTCATGGACTGCAGCCCACCAGGCTCCTCCATCCACGGGATTTTCCAGGCAAGAGTATTGGAGTGGGGTGCCATTGCTACCTTAATATTTAATGGAAATGCATGACAAGAATGAGCCTAGCCACTTGTGATTTTGCGTCACTTCCAACTTTATAAAAGTATAGTAACAATTTTATGTACATGTAAATATATATAATATAAAGTATTTTATTCTGATAGGTGAGATCACTTAATAAATGCGGCAAGTTAAACCAACTCACAACCTAAATATTTTTGTTGGCATGGCAGTATGTATTTGTTTCTATGATGGTCTGTTTCCAAAGATAACTGTCTACTTTAAGTTCCTTAAGGGCAAAGATTTTGTTTTATTCATCACTGGGTACTCTGTGCTGAGTGAAGTGCTTTAAATATAGTAGGTCATCAATGACTTTTATTGCATAAATAGCAGAAAGTGAAAAATGAGAAACTAAAAGGGAAATGACAATTTAGAATTTACATTCTAGGGGAAACTTCCAATGATAGGAATAAGAGACCCCTTACTCAGGGTCCTAGCATGCATTCCTGAAAAAACCAAAACCATGAATTCCGTTGTGTAGTGTTTGAAATAAACAATTCCTCTTTTTTTATGACACTAAATCGAGGAAACACAGAAATCTGCTCTTGGATAATTTGGTGTGGCCAGAAAGATGACTTGATTCATAACACAAATTAGTTGGGATGAGTGTGATATTTCCCATGGTCTGTAAAACCTCTCAGTCCTCTGTCCCCTCGTCAACAGCCTTTTTAGCCATAATGCCTTTAAGTAGGAGGACTTGTTAGACCACAGACTTCCAGACTCAATTTTTGTATATCCTGATGAAAATTCTCAAATTTCTCTGCTGAATGTAAACATCTGTGCGATGTGTTTAAACTGAAATGTACTGCGTGTTGGCAAGCTTTGCTGAAGTGAATAGGGTGGTACATTTGTATGGATGGAATTGTTTGGGACAAGGAAGTGATAAAACAAAGTAATTTAAGCTTGGGACGCACTAGCACGTTTGCCTTAGAGCACAACCTGTCCCATCACCTCCGTTCCTTCTATCTCCTCCCCTCCTGGACTCCTTTTGAATTTACTGACCTCTTTGACTAAAATTCAGTGTAATTCCCTACATTTTGTTTCTTCCTTTCTATTTATATAGTATGATCCTTCATTCTCTCTGGTTGCACTACATCTTCTCCAGCTATATTCTAGGATGACTGACCCAATCTAGCCATAATGCCAATAACATAGAAAAAATGAGTTAAAAAATTCCAAGGGAACTTTGTAAAGAGTACCATGTTAAAAGAAAAAAAAAAGGAGAACCATGTAAATATAGTTCATTTTTCCTCCAGTTTTTAATGAAAGGCTTACAGTACTGACCTGGACCAATGACTGTTGTAGATGTGATAACTGGAAAACACCCGGATGGTATAATTATAAATGGTTACCATTTGAGCCTTGCAAATGTACTGAATATATCCAAGACATAAATAAAGATTCAGTGCAAATTGGAGTAGAGATCAAGAATAACTGAGGTGAAACTCAAGGGGGAAAAGTCATAGGATTTGGGCTCTTCTTTCCGTGGAATTCTTTAAGCAAGAATACTGGAGTAGGTTGCCATTCTCTTTTCCAGGGTATCTTCCCAACCCAGGGATTGAACCTGGGTCTCCTGCATTGCAGGCAGATTCTTTACCATCTGAGCCACCAGAGAAGCCCCTTTCTAAATCCAAGTTTTATCAATTAAGAGGAAATCTCATTTAGTACGTTAGAGAGAATGTACTCAATGTTTCTTTAGGTATAAATGGATTTCTTTTCAGCAATTATGCACAGGCCTCTTGAAGTAAAGCTATATAAAGCCAGTATTTTTGGTGTATAAAATATAATAGACAGCTATCACATAAAGTATATACAGTGGTTAGTTTAAGCTTTCAAACTCTTCAGAGTTTATGGTAAAGAATCACTTTTCACCTGGAGGCAGTTAAGAGAGATAATTCTTTCATAAGCAAGTTATTTTAAATTAATCTTTATTCTGTTCGAGATTTTGTACTCCTTGCAAATTAAGCTAACCTGCCATACTTTCATAGATGCTGGCAGATGACACAGGATTCCTGCTTCTGAGACAAAGGACCTTATTATCAACAACACCAAAGCCAGAGTATCAAGCATTTTCTCGTGCTGTTTCCCCACACCCTATTCTTATTGGACAGTACAAAAGATTAGGTAATACCTGTCCATGCAGTGAGTTGTATTAAAGGAGAAAGGTCCTAAAATTAGGAAACCTGAATCTTTTATAATGGACAGTAACCATTCTTGCTCTTTACTCTGAAAAGGGACATACTTTTTATTATACGGGACAAAAGACAGATCCGCTGTTTGCTCTGGTGTGTAACCTGTTTTTATTTTCCAAAGGCTCTTTGTTATACAAATATCCTTGAAAAGATAGTCTGTAAGAACGATAGAAACTGCCTCTGCTCCCAAGATGTGGAAGAATGGAAGAGGCTTATGGAGAACTCTCTCCTCAAATAAAATTTGACAAAAACATGCTTATCCTCTAGATATCTTGCACTTAAATTATTGAGGGATCTGAGAGGCCAATTACATTTAGTTTTCCAGGGCAAATGGTGCTAAGGTGGCTGTGGAGGGTCCAGAATGTTTGAAGAGCGTTTGACACTTTTGTCTTCTCTACTGGGTAGCTGTGGGGGGTTGAGGGAGGTGGGCGTATATATCCAACATAATGCTCTTTTAAGCTGACTAATCTGTTTACCATTCGACATCCCCTGTACCACTCTCCCTCCCAAAAAAGGTCCTGGCAGCCTTGCTTCATTTGTTTGTGGACAAGATAGCATTTATCATAAACATTTCACTATGTGGCAGCATTCATTCTGATTTCTGACTTGCTCATGGTCTCTTTAGGTCCTGAGTTTTGCCTTATTTCTTGTCTATGTCTTTACATTTGTTTCTTGGATCTTTTGTTTAATAAAATTCTTCCAATAGTGACTGATAATCCTTGTGATAAAACTAGTGTTTACTCCTTGGTTTATATCTCCTGTCCAGTACTCTGCAAAACAGATCTCTTCTAGCCAGGCCTCCAAGATTCTATCTCATTCCTGAGAACTGGTCCACAGGCTTGAAGTCCACACCCAGTTTTCACCAACTTTTATGAAAAGAAGCCAGACTCTGCCCTAAACATGAACACTCTTTGTAAGATCCCCACCAGATGGTCATCAAGTTTTTACTTCGTGTGTATCTTCTGGGTTGACAGTGGGGTTGAAAGAATCAAATAGTAATATATAACTGGGAGGTATATCTTGAAAACCATTTCAATAAAGATCCAGACCTTGGATTTAAAACCTATTTAATTATAGATCAGATATATATGCTGTAAAAAGCATAGAGAACACATTATTTTCATAAGACATGTAAAATTGTCCAATCCTGAGTGCTTCAGATATGATCTGGGACCTATGAAATATGGTGTGAGACAGAGTTTTTTCAGAATGAGATAGATATTTTGTAAGGAAAGACCACAAATATTTAAATAAGTTTGACTTCAGAAATAATAAACATTAACTTCGTTGCCCCATAAAAAAGTCTGTGATCTTTAAGCAAGGGGGAAACTTTGAGTGAGGACTGACATGAAGATCAGTGTTAATAACAATTAAAGACCTTGTCAGTCCACACACACTGTTTTCTGTCTACCATTATGGTCTTGATCTTCTATTCAACTTGAATTTTCCTTATTTTAATTCTTCAATGTTAATATTTCCATATTATTACATATATTTTAAAGTTACAAATTAAAACAAGATATGAACAAATACATAAAATCTTAACTGCTTTTGTATCTGCTTATTTAATTTACCTAGACAGAAATATTTTAGAATAAAATGTGGCCTTGGCTATATGTGCTGTAGCCTATAAATTCTAGTCTCCTACTGGAGTGGGAGGAAAGTGTATTTTACTTAGAAATACTGCCTCAGTGTTTGGCTACATAGAAATTTCTATGGATTGTTTGGAACTCCGAAATTTGTAGAATTATAGAATGTACTAATGCCTTAGAATAGAAAGGAACTTTTTTTTTTCCTGAATGAAGGAGAAAACTGAGCTCCTGAGGGTTAACGATAGCTTGATACAATTAAGTTTAACACAGTCATACAATTAATGACAAAACCAGGACCTCAATTCAAGCCTCCCTACATTAAATTCAGCATTTTCCCCACGATAACCTGCTGTGATTATTTTAGCTTCACATTGAAAAATAAATTAAAATCAAAGAATAAAAAATGAAAACCAATGCCAGTTAACAAAAGACAAGATAATACCCTCAGGGAGTGTGGAGGTATTGCAAACTGAACTTCTTGGGAAAAATTGAACACACACCCAGGGTGTAGAGACAGGTCACCAGGTTAAAAAGTGAATCAGGGATCCTAAAAATATAAGGTATTTGGTGACCAATAGCATTTGAAGTAATAAAAATCAGATAAAGAAAATCAAACTTCATATCACGGCACATAAGTTGATTGCTCCAGGGATCCAGCATCTCCTTCTTCATCGCCTTCCCTCTCCCTTATGAAGTAATTTCTTGGCCCTTAGAACTGTTTTCGCGATTTATAAAGTTTTGCTGCCAGAGTCCCATCCCATTTGGCAGAAGGAAGGGAACAAAGCCCCCAACAGCTCCACTAATTTCTACAAAGGACTTGACTCCCACTGTCTCTTTATTTCTTGGCTTTGGGCAATGACAGAGTGCAGAATCAGATGTTGCACAGAAGTCTTGATAACAACTTAGAAAGATGGCCATTGCTTGCTTGCACTGTTAATTTTCTTTCTTTTTTTTTTCCCCCATTGGAAATGTTACTATGTATGTTTCCAGGCTTTAAAGAAAGATTCATAGCTTTCTCTTCATAGGTATCTAGTTCCGTCTGGAAGGAGTACAGCTACGAACCCCTCAGAAAACCATACTAATATTTCTGTCTAAGACTAACTTATTTTGTAGGATGCTAGTATCTTTCAGTTACTCTAAGAACGTGCTTGGCAACTCTATACTTGAGACCTGGTCTGAAAATAGAAATCCCATTTTGTGTGCGTGCTACGTTGCTTCAGTCTTGTTCAACTCTTTGAGACCCCACGGTATGTAGCATGCCAGGCTCCTCTGTCCATGGGATTCTCCAGGCAAGAATACTGGAGTGGGTTGCCATTTCCTTCTCCAGGGAGTCTTCCCAACACAGGGATCACACCCATGTCTCCTGTGGCTCCTGCATTGCTGGCAGATTCTTTACTGCTGAGCCACTGGGGAAGCCTCTCGTTTTGATGGTCTGGCAAATAATTGTCTATGTAAGAAATCAAGCTAAAGGGAGCGTACTTTCTAATTGAAGGGCGTATATGCACTTGTGGTCAGAATTTCAGGGTTTCAGTGAAGGCACAGCTGCTTACCAACTGGATCACCTAAAACAAGTCACGTTTTTTTAAAAAAATTATTTATTTATTTTAATTGGAGGCTAATTACTTTACAATATTGTAGTGGTTTTTGCCATACATTGACATGGATCAGCTATGGGTGTACGTGTGTCCCCCATCCTGAACCCCCCTCCCATCTCCCTCCCCACTGCACCCCTCAGGGTCATCCCAGTGCACCAGCTTTGAGTGCCCTGTTTCACGCATCGAACTTGGACTGGTCATCTATTTCACATATGGTAATATACAGCAAGTCACTTCTTAGCTTCACTATCCTCACTTGTAAAATGGAATAATGAGACTCAAATGGGAAGATATGAGTTGAAAACTTTTCTAAAAACTGTTTAGCTCTATGCAAAGATTCTACCATCTGAAGAATGTGGGACAATTAGGGAAGAGCTGTGCTGCAGACAGCCAGACTGATGAAAAATGTCAGCTTCATGTTGTCACTCAGTGATTATGCATTTCATCGTCTCAGCTCTCTAATATTGCTATTTGCATTTGTGATGAAGATTTATTTGTTATTGCTTTTTATCAGGACATTCATCCTAATTGGCCATGGTCAGGGCAGGGTTGGGGAAAGTACATATATGGTGATATTTACTGAAACAGAATTGCTAGTTTTGAGAGAGGTATCCAAGAAGAAGGCATTTTTTAAGCAGTTTTATGCAATATTATTAACTTACAATTCTGTGGAGTACCTTGAAATTCAAGTGAAAGAATACTGAGATAGGACTCATGAGACCTAGGTTCAAGCTTTGCCTCTGACTAGCCCTGGATATGGAGAAGGCAATGGCACCCCACTCCAGTACTCTTGCCTGGAAAATCCCATGGATGGAGGAGCCTGGTAGGCTGCAGTCCATGGGGTTGCAAAGAGTCGGACACGACTGAGCGACTTCACTTTCACTTTTCACTTTCATGCATTGGAGAAGGAAATGGCAACCCTCTCCAGTGTTCTTGCCTGGAGAATCCCAGGGACGGGGGAGCCTGGTGGGCTGCCGTCTATGGAGTTGCACAGAATCGGACACGACTGAAGCAACTTAGCAGCAGCAGCCCTGAATAACAAGGCTGCTGCTGCTGATTCTGACAGTGTTGTTGATAATGAAGGTGATAGTAGGAATAACAAAAACTTTTAATTGAGCAGTTATCCTAGGTCAGGCACTATGGCTTTATATATATTAAATTATGTAATCATCTCAACTACTCTATCAGGTAGATACTAAAATTATCCTTATTTTATAGATAATTATCTGAGAATCAGACCTAGACTGAGTCCGAGAAACCATTGCTATTAGGAGCCAAGATTTAGTCTTAGCTGTGTCATTCCGAAGCCCATGTGTTTACTGAATACGCTATTGCTTTTATGTTTCTGGGCCTTGGTTATTCCACCTACAAAATGAAATGATTAAGGTAGAATTTCAACTTTGTTCAAACTCCACATTTCTGTAGGTGTTTTAGGAATTTTGCTGCAGAATGCAGAACTCTTAAAGCATGCTTTGAGTATTCTACACCAATGGAGTAAATAGAAAATATCACCTGAATTTCCCAACATATATTTGTTACCATCTGAATCATTTCTCATTTAATGTCTAACCTGCTAGTACTTTTCAAAGAACAGGCAAAGATTCAGATAGGGAGTTTTTACAAATTAAATATGACATATATACTAAATAGGGCTTCCCTGGTGAACTGGGTGATAAAGAATCTGTCTGCAATGTAGAAGATCCGGGTTCTATCCCTGAGTCAGGAAGATCCCCTGGAGAAGGGAATGGCAATATTCTTGCCTGGACAATTCCATGGATAGAGGAATCTGGCAGGTTACAGTCTATGGGCTTGCAAAGAGTTGGAAATGACGGAGTGACCAACACTTTCTTTCACTTTCATATACTAAATAAAGGATGCATTTTTAAGTGAAAGAAACTCAAGCTAAGGAAGATCAGGCACTCAGGCATGTGTGCTGTCTCTTTAGTCCTGTCTAACTCTTTGGCACCCTATGAACTGTAGCCTGTCAAGCTGCTCTGTCCATGGAATTCTCCAGGCAAGAATACTGGAGTGAGCTGCTGTGTCCTCTTCCAGGGGATCTTCCTGAAGCAGGGATCAAACCCATGTCTCTTACATTTCCTGCATTGGAGGTGAGTTCTATATCACTAGAGCCACCTGGGAAGCCCTCACACCCTCATAGTATCAGTCAAAGGACTCATTTTAAAACCTTGCTTTGCCAGCAAGGAAAAAATAAAGTGAGTTGTCCAGTGAAGTGGTTACATGATGGAGATGCAGAGAATGTTAGAATTGGAAGGGGTCTTAGAGAGTATCTAGTCCAGTAATTTCATCTTATGGATAAAGAGAAAGTGGAATAGAGAGAGTGATAACAAGCATTGGAGTCAGACTTAATCGCATCTAAATCCCTATGCTTGCTACTTACTTGATATTTGGTTTATGGAAAATTGACTTCTGTGAGGCTATTCTGTGAATGAGAATAACACTGTCTGGCTCACTGAAAGTGAAAGTGAAGGTTGCTCAGTTGTGTCCCACTATTTGTGACCCCATGGACTGTATAGTCCTGGAATTCTCCAGGCCAGAATACAGGAGTGGGTAGCCTCTCCCTTCTCCAGGGGATCTTCCCAACCCAGGGATGGAACCCGGGTCTTCCACACTGCAGGCAGACTCTTTACCAGTTTCTGCCTATCTAATAAGCATTCTATAAAAATTAGTTCCCTTCCTACTTAACTGCCTGATCCTCTATAAAAGAGTTCAGAGTTCCACCTCACCAAGTTCCTCAGGTCTTCTGAACTCCACAATCAGCAATGCTTCCCAAGCTTATTAGAGATTTGTCCTACTCTGCTAAAGAGGGTGGCAATGCCTGTTTTTTCCCTTCCTCAAATGCCCCCTCGTACTTTGAGGTACCACTATGAAAACATAAACATTACTTAGTAGGAAAGAGAGAAAGGAATAAGAAGTGTTTATATCTTACACAAAATGGCAAAATTGGTCTCATCTAGCAGTCCTTCTCGGGAACTTCTTTCTTTAATTTCCTGCTTTCACTTTGTCTGCAAATATGCTCAATAGCATTACAATTTTTTGTCCTAATACCCTAAGTTCAGTTCAGTTCAGTCGCTCAGTTGTGTCCAACTCTTTGTGACCCCATGAATTGCAGCACGCCAGGCCTCCCTGTCCATCACCATCTCCCGGAGTTCACTCAGACTCACGTCCATCGAGTCTGTGATGCCACCCAGCCATCTCATCCTCTGTCGTCCCCTTCTCCTCCTGCCCACAATCCCTCCCAACATCAGAGTCTTTTCCAAATGAGTCAACTCTTCGCATGAGGTGGCCAAAGTACCGGAGTTTCAGCTTTAGCATCATTCCTTCCAAAGAAATCCCAGGGCTGATCTCCTTCAGAATGGACTGGTTGGATCTCCTTGCAGTCCAAGGGACTCTCAAGAGTCTTCTCCAACACCGCAGTTCAAACGCATCAATTCTTCGGCGCTCAGCCTCCTTCACAGTCCAACTCTCACATCCATACATGACCACAGGAAAAACCATGGCCTTGACTAGATGGACCTTAGTCAGCAAAGTAATGTCTCTACTTTTAAATATGCTGTCTAGGTTGGTCATAACTTTCCTTCCAAGGAGTAACCGTCTTTTAATTTCATGGCTGCAGTCACCATCTGCAGTGATTTGGGAGCCCCAAAAAATAAAGTCTGACAGTGTTTCCACTGTTTCCCCATCTATTTCCCATGAAGTGATGGGACCAGATGCCATGGTCTTCATTTTCTGCATGTTGAGCTTTAAGCCAACTTTTTCACTCTCCTCTTTCACTTTCATCAAGAGGCTTTTTAGCTCCTCTTCACGTTCTGCCATAAGGGTGATGTCATCTGCATATCTGAGGTTATTAATATTTCTCCTGGCAATCTTGATTCCAGCTTGTGTTTCTTCCAGTCCAGCGTTTCTCATGATGTACTCTGCATAGAAGTTAAATAAACAGGGTGACAATACACAGCCTTGACGTACTCCTTTTCCTATTTGGAACCAGTCTGTTGTTCCATGTCCAGTTCTAACTGTTGCTTCTTGACCTGCATACAGATTTCTCAAGAGGCAGGTCAGGTGGTATGGTATTCCCATCTCTTTCAGAATTTTCCACAGTTTCTTGTGATCCACACAGTCAAAGGCTTTGGCATAGTCAAGAAAGCAGAAATAGATGTTTTTCTGGAACTCTCTTGCTTTTTCCATGATCCAGAGGAGGTTGGCAATTTGTTCTCTGGTTCCTCTGCCTTTTCTAAAACTAGCTTGAACATCAGGGAGTTCACGGTTCACGTATTGCTGAAGCCTGGCTTGGAGAATTTTGAGCATTACTTTACTAACATGTGAGATGAGTGCAATTGTGTGGTAGTTTGAGCATTCTTTGGCATTGCCTTTCTTTGGGATTGGAATGAAAACTGACCTTTTCCAGTCCTGTGGCCACTGCTGAGTTTTCCAAATTTGCTGGCATATTGAGTGCAGCACTTTCACAGCATCATCTTTCAGGATTTGAAATAGCTCAACTGGAATTCCATCACCTCCACTAGCTTTGTTCGTAGTGATGCTTTCTAAGGCCCACTTGACTTCACATTCCAGGATGTCTGGCTCTAGATTAGTGATTACATCATCATGATTATCTGGATCATGAAGATCTTTTTTGTACAGTTCTTCTGTGTATGCTTGCCACCTCTTCTTAATATCTTCTGCTTCTGTTAGGTCCCTACCATTTCTGTCCTTTATTGTGCCCATCTTTGCATGAAATGTTCCCTTGGTATCTCTAATTTTCTTGAAGAGATCTCTAGTCTTTCCCGTTCTGTTGTTTTCCTCTATTTCTTTGTATTGATCGCTGAAGAAGGCTTTCTTATCTCTTCTTGATGTTCTTTGGAACTCTGCATTCAGATGCTTCTATCTTTCCTTTTCTCCTTTGCTTTTCGCCTCTCTTCTTTTCACAGCTATTTGTAAGGCCTCCCCAGACAACCATTTTGCTTTTTTGTATTTCTTTTCCATGGGGATGGTCTTCATCCCTGTCTCCTGTACTTAATATTTAATATTTTAATAATTTTAATGTTAATATTTTTAAATTGCTAAAATAACTAAAAGAATTGTAACGTTTACTTGCTGTCTCTTGTTTCTTGTTAGTTCTTAAGCATTCTCATTTTTACCAACTCGCTTATACATATGAATATCCTATGCTCTTCTCCCTTATACATATGAATCAAATTTCTTAGCATTTCCATTATCAATTCTATACTCATGATTTCCATGTTCCTATTGTACTCAAATTTTGCATTCATTTTTAACAGTATATCAGTGTGATTAAAACAAACTTTGTCATTTTGGCAGTCCCTTGCCTATCTGTTTCTCTACTCCCTTAAACATTTGAAGTGATTTTATTTTTCTATATTCCATTTGTATTCATGATCCAACAACAGTATGGAATCTTGGGTATCCTATTGGAATATCACACTTTTACAACATGTCAGCTACTCTGCCACGTTGATTCTGTCATTACACAGCTCTTTTTTTCCATTATCAGAGACAGTATTCTAGCACAGATCACAAAGAAATCATTTCTAAAATGCGGCAGTTTTTCACTATTTGCTATGTTTTCCCTCTTTTGAGCCATCTGCATAGCTTTGTCAGAAAATAATTCAGGTTGGACTTGCCCCCTTTCCCCTCAACTTCAAGGGCTTAGAGTGCTTTCACATTGCTTACTAAAACAACTCCAGACAGCTTTTCAAGATTGCAAACAAAATCATTTGACCCTGTTCTGTCTCTCTGACTTGACTTTACATTACTTCCCAAAAGTCTTGACTTCAACCAAGTTGAGTTTCTTACCATCAGTTTCCATCTTCCAAACATTTGGCTGCCAGGGAATCTGGGTCTTCCAGTTATATCATTTCCCCAACTAAAAGAATCCAAAGCATATTCATGGCTCTTTGCATGTTTCAAAGCACTTCTGCAGGTACTATTAATGCTTCCAGTAATCGTGAGAGATAGGTAGATATTATTTTCCCCACTTCTAATATGAGAAACCTGAGTTTTAGAAAGGCTAAGTCCATTCTGAAGGAGATCAGCCCTGGAATTTCTTTGGAAGGAATGAGCTAAAGCTGAAACTCCAGTACTTTGGCCTCCTCATGCGAAGAGTTGACTCATTGGAAAAGAGTCTGATGCTGGGAGGGATTGGGGGCAGGAGGAGAAGGGGACGACAGAGGATGAGATGGCTGGATGGCATCACGGACTCGATGGACGTGAGTCTGAGTGAACTCCGGGAGTTGGTGATGGACAGGGAGGCCTGGCGTGCTGCGATTCATGGGGTCGGAAAGAGTCAGACACGACTGAGCGACTGAACTGAACTGAACTGAAGTGGCTTTTAAAAATCACGTGACTCTCAATGAACTCAAAGTCTTGTGATTGCAAATATGGTGTTTATTACTTCAGAACATTTTTTATAATACTTTCTGTTGCCTTATTATCTTTTCATTTAATATTCAAACCTAGCTAAATTTGCTCTCTTCCTTCCAAGTTTTTTATGGCTACAAAAGCCTACCAAGAACTCATCCCATGTTAGATGACTGCACAATAGATGTTTAATAATGTTTAATAAAATATTCATTGCTTATCTCTTCTCTGTTAGACCATGAATCCAAAGGGCTGGAGGGTCATCTTTTTTTTTTTTGTCTTCTGAGTGTCTACTGCAATCATTTAATACTCAAATTATTTTTGTTGAATGAATGACTTCTGTTCTATCTTTGTAGGTCAGAGTTTCCTATGTCTATCACATATGAAACAAAGTTTTACTTTTGTCTTTATTATCATTATTAGTTGCTATTTCAATAAAAATATATCGGCAGTATTTGAAACAGCTTTCATTTTCCCTGCAGCAATTCAGGGGTAGAATTAGCACAAGAACTTAGATCAGTTGAGTCAACAATGTCCAGTGTTTTTGCTCCTTGCCAACCGCTTTTAATTTTAATATGAGAAATACAACTTGACATTTCAACCTCACTTCAGTTCTCGGTTATTAAATCTTTTCTGAGAACAAGGTGTGGTGCTCAGTTTTCTCTGAAAATAGAGGAGATGTGGATTAGCTAAGTAAAAGTTAGTGTTATTCCACTGTGATTAGTTCCACGAATGAAAAACAGAAATTCCAATTGGCTGTCTTACGTAACTGTACATAATCTTCCTTAGCTGTCATGTTACTTTTACATTGCTAAATTATCTCTGCTTGGCTTGGACTTGTTCATATGACACAATTATACGTGACAAGCCAAGAAAAGACAATATAAAATACATACTAACATTTCCTAGTCTTTTTGTATTCAGCAAATCTCCGGAAAAACACTAGGTTGGAAATCTTTTCTCATATACCAAATTTGTATTTTAAAAAATATTTATTTATTTTTGGCTGTACTGGGTCTTGGTTGCTGTGCTTGGCTTTGTCTAGTAGCAGAGAGTGGGGGCTACTCTCTAGTTGAGGCGCGTGGGCGTCTCTTTTTGTGGAGTACAGGCTCTAGGGCGCTCGGCTTTCAGGCGGGGTGGCACCCGGGCTCAGCAGCTGCAGCTTGCTGGGTCTAGAGCACAGGCTCAGTAGTTGCGGTGCATGGGCTGAGTTGCTCCATGCCATGTGGGATCTTCCCAGACCAGGAATGAAACCTGTGCCCCTTCATTGGTAGGCAGATTCTGAACCACCAGGGACATGCAGCATTTTAAATTTTATCTAAATCTATTTTAAATGAAGCAGAACCACATTAAATTTTTCATTTTTGAAGTATTTACTTGTAATTATCAGTTCAGTTCAGTTCAGTCGCTCAGTCGTGTCCGACTCTTTGCCACCCCATGAATCGCAGCACGCCAGGCCTCCCTGTCCATCACCATCTCCCGGAGTTCACTCAGACTCACGTCCATCGAGTCCGTGATGCCATCCAGCCATCTCATCCTCTGTCGTCCCCTTCTCCTCCTGCACCCAATCCCTCCCAGCATCAGACTCTTTTCCAAGGAGTCAACTCTTCGCATGAGGTGGCCAAAGTACTGGAGTTTCAGCTTTAGCATCATTCCTTCCAAAGAAATCCCAGGGCTGATCTTCAGAATGGACTGGTTGGATCTCCTTGCAGTCCAANACTCCTTTTCCTATTTGGAACCAGTCTGTTGTTCCATGTCCAGTTCTAACTGTTGCTTCCTGACCTGCATACAGATTTCTCAAGAGGCAGGTTAGGTGGTATGGTATTCCCATCTCTTTCAGAATTTTCCACAGTTTCTTGTGATCCACACAGTCAAAGGCTTTGGTATAGTCAATAAAGCAGAAATAAATGTTTTTCTGGAACTCTCTTGCTTTTTCCATACTTAATGCACAGATTACAAACACTCAGATTTTTTAAAAATATGTTATATATAATTACTTTGGATGGCGTGCAGAGATTATACCTACTGATAGGAAATGGAACCAGCTATCAGTCATGTCTCCTACAGGAGATGTTTCCAAAATTGTCTCAGCCCCAGATTGTAAGTTATTTGAACAGTGGTTTCACTTGCTAAAATTTTAATTAGTATGTCTGGGGCTTAGACATTTACATTTTGCTAGACATTTACATATTCTGAAAATGCTTCTTATAACTGATCAAGTTTTGAATTATAATTTTAGAGAATTGCCACTATTTTCACTCAGGTTTATTGTTTTTTCTTGCAAGACTTTTGCAGATTGTTTGCCTCTTACATGGGTCTGTCTTGCTTGGGGGAAAACATGACCTACGAAAACAGAGCAATTCATTTATTCAGCAAAAATTGTTTTAATATAAAAGCACTGTTGGAGGCAACCAGAATCTGAAAAAGATGCTACCCTAGCCTTTTCCTGACTCTATCTTCTTTATGGAAACCAGCAGTTTATTAAGATAGAAAACATTTAAGTTATTAACTATCATGAAGAAACTGTAATTCTCCAATTAAAAAAGGGTTCTTGAACATATATTTAGGAAAATGTTTGAATCAGGTGTATCAGGTAATGCCACCATGGGTAAGAACTAATTCCTGCTATCTAAGGGCTTGCAAGAGTGTGTGCTAAGGTGTATTTGATTCTTTGTGACTCTATGGACTGTGGCCCACTGGGCTCCTCTGTCCATAGGATTCTCCAGGCAAGAATGCTGGAGCGGATTGCCATGCTCTCCTTCAAGGAATCTTCCTGAACCCAGGGATCAAACCCACATCTCTTATGTCTCCTGCATTGACAAGCAGCTTCTTTATCACTAGCGCTGCCCGGGGAAGCCCCATCTAAGGGCTTACTATAAAGCGAACATCTGTATAAGACATAGGGAGATAAGGCAAGAATACAAAAGAGTATAATTAAAAACTAACTTTAATAACAATGAAACAAGATTTTAAGAAAAGAGAATGCATAACCAAATGATTAAGAAAAGCTGCATGAGGAAAATGTTATTAAGGGTAGGCAATGAATGATGAGTAGAAAATTTTTAGATAGGAAAAAGGATAGTGCTCCATTGCAGACACAAAGAGCTTAAGCAATTATTCCTCGACTGGAAAACACGGGGCATATTTGGGAAACATTACATAGTTTAGCTTGGTTTACGGCTGTGGTACTTTCACTTTTCACTTTCATGTATTGGAGAAGGAAATGGCAACCCACTCCAATATTCTTGCCTGGAGAATCCTAGAGATGGGGGAGCCTGGTGGGCTGCAGTCTATGGGGTCGCGCAGAGTCGGACACGACTGAAGCGACTTAGCAGCAGCAGCAACAGAAGAACAGCATAGGATGAGTGGGATGTCAATGAACCAAATCATCATGTGTTAGGCATTGAAATCCCCAGAATATTAATGCAGAGCTGGTGGTAAAGAGAAAGATGAAGAAGAGGAAGCAACCTGGATGATGATAGGGGTCTGAAACAAGGAAGGTGTATCACATATCAGAGTCTGATTGCATGTACTTGGAAGTAGCTGGAAGCTTTTTTGGAAGTGGCAATAAAAGGCAGAGGGAATATCTACCTCATTCCTGTGGGTGGAAGAAAATGCAAGGAATGTGGAGGAATATGCAAGGTAGACTGAATCTGATGATAAAGAGGATTGGAATAGAAGAGGTTGAGAATTGGGTTCACTGATGATGACAAACCATGAATTCCGGGGGGCACAGTGCTAGAGTGGACAAGATGTGGAAGCTTGAGTTAGACTTAAAGGATATAAAGATCCAAATTGGGAGATAAGTCTAGCTGATATAGAAGGAGGCTGGTCTGCCAATGGCGACTGAGTTAAACCAGAATGCAGGACATTGTGACATTCAACCTGGTCATATCATAGGGGATATAGATAATCAGTTATATTATCTATTTAATGCTCACAAGAATCTTATTAGCTCCATATTTTCAGTACAAATATACAGATGAAGAAAGTCAAAAACAAGGTAATAACTGGTATAAGTCCTTGTAGAAGAAGAGAAGTCTTATTTGAAAGCAGTAGAGTCTTATTTGCAAGTGGATTTTCTAATTCAGAAGCTTTTCCTTGCCTCTTTCTTCCCCTTCTCCCCATCTCTCTTTCTTCAAATCATGATCCTTCCAAAGGAGATCAAGAAAGTACCATGATGAAGGAAAGGAATAGAAATGAGATGATGCAGTCTTTTAAAAAACAAAGGAATTTGTTTCAGGAAGAAGTTGATCAACAGATTAAAATGTTTCAACCAAATCAAGAATAAAGAAGACAGACATGAATGAAGACAAAGGAAAAATCCTCCTCCCCACCCCCCCACAATTTTTCCTTTTTTCCAGGTAAGATGGCACTGTTCAAGAGTATTGAGCAAAAAATGTTATTCTGACTGCTGTTTTGAGAAAGTACTGTAGGGAAGCAAGTGTAAAAAGAGAAACCCTTTGGGAAGATTTTGCAATAATCAAAGAGAGTTAATGTTGATTTAGGGCAGCTATAGGGGTGAGGGTGGTGATAACTGTTCAGATTCTGGATCTACTTAGAAGGTACAGCCAACAAGATTTTCAGAAAGATTGAGTGTGGGATATAAGAAAAGAGGAGGGTTAAGAGAGAAAGTTTTTATCTTGAGCAATTGGAAGGATGGAGTTGTTATCAACACAGATAATGAAGACTGTTGGAGAAGCAGAGTTTGAGGAGGAATATCAGGGGTTCATTTCAGATATATATGTTCAGGAAGTTATTTGGACATCTAAGTAGAAATTACAAGTAGGCAGTTGAATATATATCTATGGATGAGTAATTCAGAGAAAAGGCATGGACAGAAATATAAATATGAGAGCTGTCTGTATAAATAGTAAAAGATGAGGAGAAGAAAGTGAAAGTGAAGTCGCTCAGTCATGTCTGGTAGGCTACAGTCCATGGAATTTCCCAGGCAAGAGTACTGGAGTGGGTTGCCATTTCCTCTTCCAGGGGATCTTCCCAACCCAGGGACCGAACCAGGGTCTCCCACATTGTAGGCAGACGCCTTACTGTCTGAGCTACCAGGGAAGCCCCAAAAGATGAGCATTATTTCTCCCTTTCTTGGTGCTCTTCCCCAAGAACAATACTTCCTAATGTAAAGATGTGGCCTCTGTCAAATCCTCTTTATCAAGAACTGATTTTAGACTGAGTGAGATCAGTGGCAAGATAGGAACTAGTTTCTTTCCCCAGTTTTGCAGTATTGTGATATGTTCAACAAAAAGTAGTTTGAAAGTTCTTTTGAAAGACAGAGTATACACTCTAAATGAAGAAGAAGCAGGCACTTGGTGATTAAGATACTTTAAGTGGTGGCACGTAAAAATTTCTCATCAGTAAGCAGAAGCCCAAAGATTTTTAGTCATTGGTTTACTGATTCATTCATGTACTTACAAAAAAAGTACTTGTCAAGCACCTTCTGTGTGGAGTGAAACATAGAATTTGATGAATGATTTATGTAAAATGTGAGGTACAAGAAAGATTCTTGTGAGACTCTTGTGAGGTGTTCAGCTTGGGTGAATGGTTGTGTCATTAACCAAGACAGAAATAGCTGAGAGGAGAAACAACTGAATTTGCATGGAAATGAGAGAGTTCATTTATATACATCTTAAAATCAAGGAAGTTGCATATGCCAATGTTTATTTATTGGGCAAATTTTGGAGCATGTTCACAGCTCGGAGAGAAATGAGGATATGAGGGGTTCCATGCCAGAATCTCTTGAACAGTTTCCTCCTAGCTCTTTGCTAGACTAGATTTTCTTATCCTTTAGATCTCAACTTAATTGTGACTACCTTATGACCTTTCTCCTATGTTATTCACTTACTTTTTGTCCTGTTTTTTTTTTTTCCTCCTGGTATTATGTATGGTTCTTTGATTACATTTTGTAAGCATTTGCATATTAAATAAATGTCTTCAGTACTTGATGTTAAGTTGCAAGATGGCAATGACTATTTTGTTCCAACTAAATAATACAACTTTCTGGGCTATATAAGCAATCAACAGATATATGCACAATAAATGAATAAGATATATACTTGGGAGTTCTTGGCATACTGATGACAATTGAAGCCTAAGATAGTACTGAACTTTCTAAGGATGGCAAGGAAGAGGACCAGTAAAATACTCTGGGAAAGTTCTAACATTAGAGTCAGAAAAGAGTAGTCATTATAGATATTTGAGGCCAGAAAGATAGCAGTGCCCTGAAACCAAATGAAGAAAGTATTTCAAGAACAGCGCCTCTTGTCATTCAAAGGAAAGCAAAAGTCACATTCCAATTCTTGCTCTTTATTTTGTAAAAAACAAAACAAAAAATTGAAAAGCCCCACAAATCAAATAAAATTAGTTTCTTATAATTCATTATTTTTGTCTTCTTAACTATGATCAATTTTATTTATGAACTGAAGATATTGAGTATATTTTCTTATATATTTCTAACTTTGCATTTGGGATTATCATTTATTTTAGTTCAAGATATTAATAGCTGTTTTAAAAAAATATTTTATTTATTCATTTGGCTGTACTTGGTCTTAGTTACAGCATGTGGGATCTTTGGTTGTAGCATATGGGATCCAGTTCCCTGACCGGGGGTCGAACCTGGGCCCCCTGCATTGGCAGTGCAAAGTCTTAGTCCCTGGACCACCAGGGAAGTCCCAGTGGCTGTTTTAATTTTCAAAAACCATTATCCAAAAACTCCAATATCCATTATTGTTGAACCTTAGACAATACATATTCGTGCAGCTTCGTATATGTGCTTGTGCGTATAAATATGTATGAAAGAGAGTGTATATGTGTGTTTCGTGTGTGTTCTTTTAGGTTAAGGGAGTATTTGAGTCAAGAATATTTCCTAAGTTCTATGTAGGTCTACATTAGAGAGCTCTGAAAATACGAAGTACATAGGGCCTAAATGTACTGATTAGAAGACCTGAATGTCACCAGGAATGACCCATGGAGTGAATAATTTGTTTCCTTAGGAACATATGGAATCCACTGACTTCAGGAAATATTTTCAGAGTGCACACATATTTCTTAAAGACATTAACATCCCAGGGGAGGAGGAGAAATAAAAACATGACAAGGAGTAATTTAAAATGGCAGGTACTGCAGTTTTCTTTTCCTGAGCTGGAAACCTGATATTTGATACGAATGTAGATGATTTTCTTATGATTGCTATAAAAAGTTGATACTGTTTTTCCAAAATTCTCTAAAATTTATTTTTTCCTCCTTCTTTGTGGAATTTTGTTGTTTTTGAATAGCTTAGATTGTGGGTTCAAAGAAATCAAAACATTGCACATTGTTTCTTATAATGTAACCACAAGAAAATGTAAATGCTGAGACTCTGATTCACAAAAGAATATTACCTATTAGTTACAGTATGGTTCAGTGGGAAAATAGAGTCCAAAATTAAATTATATTTCACTAGACTGTAACACAATCAATCCTTGATCTCTGTGTATCAGTTACATTGTTTCCCTTTTAATTTTAATTTTTCAACATTTTTATAAGATTATAGCACCTCAGGAGACCTAAATGCTGGACTTTGACATAGACAGCCTAGGTTCCAAGTCTCATTTTGCCACTAATAAGATATGTGACTGGGAAAATTCCTTAAATGCTCAGAGTTTCACTTTCCCCTCCTACAAAACAGGGTGGTAGTGTTTACTTTAGAGATGACTCTGAGGATTAAATCACATAATTAAAGTGAATAAGTATATTTTTTTCTTTCTTTACTTTTGAATGCCTAGTCTTTGATGGATGTTGCAAAGGTTAGAATGGCTAGGTACATTGTCTACAAATCCTTGAGAACATAATCGTCTACAGAAATCTAAGCTTGAAAAGACAACATTTTGTAGAAAGTAATTTTCAGATTTCTTTTATGCACTTGCATTTTCTCTTTTGAAGTTACATTTTTTATAATATGGAAAGATGGTTGGAAAGTTTAAAAACCATAAACTTCATTGGAGGACAGAGATTTTAGAACAATGGCTTTTTAAATGAGACCCACAGTAAGAAATATCTTATTTTGCAATCTATTACTTTTACTTACATATATACACAGTATGTATTATATACGTATGAAATAAAATTTTTATAAAATTATCCATATATTTGTCATATTTGCAGCTGTTTAATCTTTTCTACTCTTGTCTAGTCCATTTCATTATTTAAAAAAATTGTCTTTAAAATCCAGTAATTTGATTTTAAGGTCCACTAGTGGAGGGCCATCTCGTGGCTTGAAAATCATTTTTTACTTCAGATATGTAGCATCTCTGTAACAGAGGCTTTTGTCTGACTGTATTCCCACAAACAGTATCTATATAAGTTTAAATAAAAGTCATGAAATTTTGGTCAATCACCCTATTAGCTTTGGTTTCCCTGGTGGCTCAGACGGTAAAAGTGTCTGCCTGTAATGCGGGAGACCTGGGTTTGATCCCTGGGTTGGGAAGATCTCTGGAGAAGGAAATGGCAACCCACTCACTCCAGTACTCTTGCCTGGAAAATCCCATGGGCAAAGGACCCTTGTAGGCTATAGTCCATTGGGTGGCAAAGAGTCAGACACGACTAAGCGACTTCACTTTCTTTCTTTCCTGTCCACAGTCTAAAAGATAACATTGTAAAAGGTCAGCTTTCATTCCAATCCCAAAGAAAGGCAATGCCAGAGAAAGCTCAAACTACCATACAGTTGCACTTATCTCACACACTAGTAAAGTAATGCTCAAAATTCTCCAAGCCAGGTTTCAGCAATATGTGAACTGTGAACTTCCAGATGTTCAAGCTGGTTTTAGAAAAGGCAGAGGAACCAGAGATCAAATTGCCTACATCTGCTGGGTCACTGAAAAAGCAAGAGAGTTCCAGAAAATCATCTATTTCTGCTTTCTTGACTATACCAAAGCCTTTGTGTGGATCACAAGAAACTGTGGAAAATTCTGAAAGAGATGGGAATACCAGACCACTTGACCTGCCTCTTGAGAAACCTATATTCAGGTCAGGAAGCAACAGTCAGAGCTGGACATGGAACAACAGACTGGTTCCAAATAGGAAAAGGAGTACGTCAAGGCTGTATATTGTCANATTGTCACCCTGCTTATTTAACTTCTATGCAGAGTACATCATGAGAAACGCTGGACTGGAAGAAACACAAGCTGGAATCCAGATTGCCGGGAGAAATATCAATAACCTTAGATATGCAGATGACACCACCCTTATGGCAGAAAGTGAAGAAGAACTCAAAAGCCTCTTGATGAAAGTGAAAGAGGAGAGTGAAAAAGTTGGCTTAAAGCTCAACATGCAGAAAATGAAGACCATGG
>SJYQ01003526.1:0-22224 GCA_006410935.1 Redunca redunca
CCAAACATGACTGATATTCCTAACATCATAGCAAATTGTCCTGCTGCTGCTGCTGCTGCTGCTAAGTTGCTTCAATCATATCCGACCCTGTGCGACCCCATAGACGACAGCCCACCAGGCTCCCCCACCCCTGGGATTCTCCAGGCAAGAACACTGGAGTGGGTTGCCATTTCCTTCTCCAATGCATGAAAGTGAAAAGTGAAAGTGAAGTCGCTCAGTCGTGTCCAACTCTTAGCGACCCCATGGACTGCAGCCCACCAGGCTCCTCCGTCCATGGGATTTCCCAGGCAAGAGTACTGGAGTGGGGTGCCATTGTCCTGACTGATCAAAAAAATAGATGTATTCTTTATTTCAAAGATTAATTTTTAAAAGCATTTTATTATAGAAAACAATGAAAATGATAAAATACAAACAAAAATAGGAGTGTAATGAAGCCTCTGTACCCATCAGTTCAGTTCAGTTCATTTCAGTCGCTCAGTTGTGTTCCATTCTTTTCGGCCCCATGAACTGCAGCACGCCAGGCTTCCCTGTCCATCACCAACTCCTGGAATCCACCCAGACCCATGTCCATTGAGTCGGTGATGCCATTCAACCATCTCATCCTCTGTCATCCCCTTCTCCTCCTGCCCTCAATCCTTCCCAGCATCAGGGTCTTTTCAGGTGGCCAAAGTATTGCGGTTTCAGCTTCAACATCAGTCCTTCCAATGAACACCCAGGACTCATCTCCTTTAGGATGGACTGGCTGGATCTCCTTGCAGTCCACGGGACTCTCAAGAGTCTTCTCCAACACCACAGTTTAAAAGCATCAATTCTCCAGCATTCAGCTTTCTTTATAGTCCAGCTCTCACATCTATACGTGACCACTGGAAAAACCATATCTTGAATAGATGGACCTTTGTTGACAAAGTAATATCTCTGCTTTTTAATATGCTGTCTAGGTTGGTCATAACTTTCCTTCCAAGGAGTAAGCATCTTTTAATTTCATGCCTTCAGTCACCATCTGCAGTATTTTGGAGCCCAGAAAAATAACGTCAGCCACTGTTTCCCCATCAATTTCCCATGAAGTGATGGGACGGGATGCCATGATATTCGTTTTCTGAATGCTGAGCTTTAAGCCAACTTTTTCACTCTCCTCTTTCACTTTCATCAAGAAGCTCTTTAGTTCTTCACTTTCTGCCGTAAGGGTGGTGTCATTTGCATATCTGAGGTTATTGTTATTTCTCCTGGCAATCTTGATTCCAGCTTGTGCTTCCTCCAACCCAGCATTTCTCATGATGTACTCTGCATACAAGTTAAATAAGCAGGGTGACAATATACAGCCTTGACGTACTCCTTTTCCTATTTGGAACCAGTCTGTTGTTCCATGTCCAGTTCTAACTGTTGCTTCCTGGCCTGCATACAGGTTTCTCAAGAGGCAGGTCAGGTGGTCTGGTATGCCCATCTCTTTCAGAATTTTCCACAGTTTATTGGGATCCACACAGTCAAACGCTTTGGCATAGTCAATAAAGCAGAAATAGATGTTTTTCTGGAACTCTCTTGCTTTTTCCATGATCCAGCGGATGTTGTCAATTTGATCTCTGGTTCCTCTGCCTTTTCTAAAACCAGCTTGAACATCTGGAAGTTCATGGTTCATGTACTGCTGAAGCCTGGCTCCACTCATAATTAATCTTGTATCATGTATGCCCTTCTGACTCTGAGCATCTTGAAACAAATACTCAACATTGTGTTTCACCTGTAAGTATTTCAGGATAACTGTAAGGACTTTTTAAAAACCATATCCACAACACTATTTTTGCGGATAAGATAGTGATAAGGACTTTTTAAAAACCATACCCACAAGGTCATTTTTGCCATTAAAAAAAATTTTTTTTTAACTTTTTCTGTCTTTTTTCTTTTTTGATTGCACTTGGTTTTCATTGCTATCCATGGGCTTTCTCTAGTTGCAGGAAGCAGAGGCTTCTCTCTAGTTGCAGTACATGGCCTTATTGCGGTGGCTTCTCTTGTTGCTGAGCACAGGCTCTAGAGTGTGGGCATAGTAGTTGCAGCATTTGGGCTTAGTTGCCCCATGGCATGTGTAATCTTGGTTCCCCAACCAGGGATCAAAGCTGTATCCCCTGCAGTGAGAGGTGGATTCTTTACCACTGGATCACCAAGGAAGCCCTAAATTTTTTTTTAATTGATATTTTAGTAAATATTTTGTTAATGTTTTTAATGACCAAGAACCTTACCATATTGGTATTACACCTTCTCTCACCCCTTCCTACTTGTGGATCTAGTCCCTTGGATACAACTCCTGCCCAGAGGGTTTGAGTTTGCCATACTCCTTTTTGAGTGGTGCACTAGAATGTTAACTTCCCAGTCCTAACTTTTTTCTAGCTCCCTCCATGCTTCAGAGAATATAGGGTAGGGATTCTTTCCTTTCAGATTTTCCCCTCAAAGGTGGTTCATTATCCAGTTCAAAAACTCTGTAATACTTAAGAATCAGAGACTGCCTAAAAATCTCAAAAATGATCATCTCCAATTTACATTTAATCTGAGTGTAATAGGCTAAGTAAGGCTTGACATGCCCTCACCCTCCAAAAAAAAAAGATTGGGGATCTGATGCTGATACCCTTTAATACCAATTCAAATTTCCCTGTAGTTTTATGGTTCCTTTCACACAGAAAAGGAGAAAATGAACTAAATTCTATAAGCCATCTCTTTAAAGGATCAATAGAAAATAATTATTTCAACCCCTTTCTGTTGTTCTAGGTTTCAGCTCTTCTTCATCTTAAGTGATCTTATTCGGCTCGGTGGCATTATCTGTGTGTTGTTCACTCCCAAATTTACTACTCTAGCTCCAGTTTTCCCTAAGCTGTAGATTTAACCATCAAACTACCTCCAGTGTCCAAATGGCATCTCACACTGTACATGTTCAAGGTACAGTTCTTATTTCCCTTCCTGTCTTGCATCACCTCCCACTCCAGAAATATTCCTTTTCAACCTACCTCATTTCGCTGTATGATACCATCATCTCATCTCTTTCCAAATGATATCTTCCTTAATCACCAGATTCAAAGGTGGATCAGCTGAACTGGAGGTTCAGGAGGACATCATTTGGCATGCTAGAAGAGAAATGGGGCAGGGGTCAGCACTATGAAACTGTCCAGCACTTTCAGGGACAGTGCCAGGGAGCCACACGAGGACCAGTGTCTACAGATCATTGATTGCCATTCAGGGGTACATAACGTGCAGTCATGTAGAGTTGTCACCTTAGCTGTATGGCTGGTGGTTGAAGGATATGGTCCTTCCATTGACAGCAGCCTGCTCATAACTGTGGTTCTTGAGTTAGGGAGTGTAAGCCTATGTCCTGAGACAAACTCCTAACCACATTGTCCATATAAACAACTACCCCTTTTTAGTTTTTCAGGATACAGGCCAGGGTGACTTGACACTCTCAGGAGCAGTGGTAGTACAGAAGGAAAAACCTTACCACTAACACTTGGGAGGGACTGGGCAAAGATAAAGCCACCACCTTACAGAGAAAACATTTGTTAGATAAGCAGGAGTTACAGTGTTGTTGACTATGAGTTCAATATTAATGAATCGATGATATTACATATGGTGTTTTTAAGCAGAAATACACCTAACACAAGTGTTTGATAAAAATGTCGATTGACACAAATGTTGCAAATAGAGGCTCTCAGAAAACTAACAGTTATTTCTGCTAGGAACAATGGCTGTGTTTGCTAATTCAGTGTTCTCTGTCTACCCTACTTAGAACAGGGTTATACCATCTTGTTATACCATCCTGCCCTGTTTTAAATATTCCTCATACTCTGATCAATGACATTTACCATCTATCTGTTTACTACCTTCCCTACCAGTGTGTAAGCTACTTAAGAATAGGAACTTTATTTTCCTTCATTAAACTTTTATTATCTTTTTACCTAAAGTAGTAGTAATGTTCCTTAAATATTTGATGCTGAATCGTTCACATAATTAAGCAACCCTTTTCAGAGTATGTTCTCTCCATCAATTTTCAGCCTTTGTGTTTCCGGTTGTCTTTCTGTCCTTCAAATTGCTGAAACCCTAGCACAGGTAAACACCAGCTGGCCTCCCCTCTCCAATCCTGTAAATATGCCTGAGCATGCCTGAAGTCTCTGGGACTCTTGCTATCCATATTTCTTCCCTGTGCTCAATTTATGTGAGAAGCTTCTTCGAGTTGGGTCCAGAGCATTCAATATGATTGTAAACAATTCTCTAATAGCAATAACCATTAACTGACTTAAGCCTAAAAGTGAAGAGCAAGCTAGTAAATTCTCTTAACTGACTTGAATGCCATGTTAATTCTCAATTAAATGGCTTATTTACTGATGACTGCTACCTTCAAGAATTATTAGAATGAATTCTGTGGTGGTCTAGTGGTTAGGACTCTGCGCTTCCACTGCCATGGTCCCAGGTTCAATCTCTGGTCAGGGAACTAAGATCCTGCAAGCTGTGCAGTGCTCTAGTAATACTTAGAGTATTTTGAGCACGTCAAAAGAAAAATCATATTTGTGTTTACTTTAATCATAAGGGTTTTTGCTATTTTAATACTATTTTGATGTGCTAATAACTGCTAATAAGGGTCATTTCTGCCCCCACTGACAGCAGCCTGGATCCCTCTCCCTCTGGGGCTGTCTTAGTGGCACAGGGGGAACTGGCATTTGAGGTTCCTTGCCCATCCATGGCCACTCGCCCCAGGGCAGTCTTCCTGTCCAGAACTCCTACCACCTCTGTCTGCCCTGGCCCATTTGGGGGCAGTTCAGGGAGGCACACTCTTTGTGGGGGTAGAGGTAGGCAGAACCAAAACCTTTTGGCCTGAAATAGAAAGCATAAATTTGAGGAGCTGGTCAAAGAGAATGGGCTGGGCTTTGATGGTAAGCTGGGTCACTGCAACCCTGCCCAGGCAGGCCCAGGTCCTCTCTGCTGAGGTGGGACCCTGTCATCTCTGCCAGCACTCTCTGTTTTCTGCCCAGAAGCTGCTTGGGCCTCTCAGTGGGCAGAACCAAGGCTCCACACATGCCTCTGGGCCCTCTGTGAGTCTATTTCTGTTTTGTAAATAAGTTCCTAGTATTTTCACTTATTCCCTGGGCAAGTTATTTAATGGCCCTCTTTCCCCATGTATGAAATAATCCATCTTGCAGAGTCCTATAAGATTAATTACCATTTGCAACAACTATTTATCAGTCATCTACCATAGGCTAGTCACTATGCTAAGCACTTAACTTTCTTTGTCTACTCCCTAACCTTATAGGGGAATTGTCATTGTGGTTCCTCATGATCTAATATATGTAAAGCCTCTGTCATAGTAACTGACATATACTTGGACAACGGTTCAGTTCAGTTCAGTTCAGTTGCTCAGTCGTGTCCAGCTCTTTGCGATACCATGAATCGCAGCACGCCAGGCCTCCCTGTCCATCACCAGCTCCCAGAGTTCACTGGACTCACGTCCATCGAGTCCGTGATGCCATCCAGCCATCTCATCCTCCGTCGTCCCCTTCTCCTCCTGCCCCCAATCCCTCCCAGCATCAGAGTCTTTTCCAATGAGACAACTCTTCACATGAGATGGCCAAAGTACTGGAGTTTCAGCTTTAGCATCCTTCCTTCCAAAGAAATCCCAGGGTTGATCTCCTTCAGAATGCACTGGTTGGATCTCCTTGCAGTCCAAAGGACTCTCAAGAGTCTTCTCCAACACCACAGTTCAAAAGCATCAATTCTTCAGCGCTCAGCNAGAAATGGATGTGAATGGAGATCCTAATCTGTGACTTCCAGATCCATTACATACTGCAGAGTGAGGAGCCTCTGATACAGAAAGTAGCAAGCAACATGCTCAGGGAAGAATTCGACTCCTCAGCAGAGAGCCAGGTAGGAAGTCCTCAATGAAAAGATTAAGGATGCCGAGCAGAAATCTGTTTACCATAGGAAATCTCAGGAGGCAGAGTGGAAAGATTTATAAGGGAAGAGGGGGAGCAGTGGTGGCCCTAGAATGCTTATAACGGAAGGAACCTAGGTATCACTGGTTGAGAAAAGTGTCACTTACCCATGCGGAAGAATGGGAGTAACTGAAGGAGCTTCTGGGAGATCTGAAGCTGCTCCCTAACGCCCATAGGGCTCTCCACCATTGGGAGGTTGGGAGTGGGAAAAGGAAGCAAAAATGTGGGGAACACAAAAAGCCAGGACAAAAAGAACTTAGATTTTGAACAGTGATTGAGGATGATGACAGGAATGATAAGCATGGCGGAATCATCTGGCTTCACCATTTCCAAAAGATTCTCACTGTGCACTTGCTCTAGCTTGAGTAGAAGAAGCTCAGGTGCTAGGAGAGTCAGTGGCCTGATGAAGATGGTGGTCTGAGCTATAAACTTTGTAGGCCAGGAGTGAGCAGGCCTTACAACATCAATCCTCTAACTATAGGTAGTCAGCAATGTTTATCAATCAAGTTGTTTTCATTCTTTAACCTATTGGAATTGCAGCCGTCAGAACGCCAGATTATAGAAAGGTAATTTGAAATATTTCTGTGGTTAAAAAGAAAGTGAAACCGTACTGTCAGAAGTTCCTAATCTTGTTTTTTGATATGCTCTTGCTTTTTCTTTAGATAGCATCATCTTTCAAAAAAATTTTTTTTTAATTTCAGGAAAGTGATGTAAAAGGATTGAGATTTCTGGAAAGTATAAAAAGTAAACAGGGAACCACCTGCAGTGTTGTTTCAGGGGAGTTCTGACTCATTAATATATACTCTTATCTCTACTAAGTTTTTCATCATTCAGTGTTTATAAGCCTTTTTAAAAACTGCATTTTGCCAGTCATAGCATCTCCAGAATTTTTAAGCAGAGTTCAAACTAGTTTAACATTGACAGAATTGATATCTTAGGGTAACTCTTCTGAAATTCCATCCTATTTGGGGACAAAACTAAGAAACATTTTTAACTTTGCCTACTTAGATTAAGTTCAATTAATTCTTTTTTTTTTTTCACTTTGACCCTGATTTTCTTCAGTTCTTTAATTTTTTAAACATATGAAAGTTATTTTAGAACTGGACTTACAGACTGGTTTACTCAGAAGGCACCTAAAAAATGACAGCACTATTAGTAATGATGTTCTGGTGTGCTGAAAATAAGGTTTTTGAGCTGGAATGTTAGAAAAAGATTTTACTTAAAGAGAAAGACCCATAATTGTGTATGTAAGTCAGCCAGAAAACCCATCTAACTTAACATTCATAGTAAGTAAAAGAAAGGCAATGGGGCTGTAATTGTTCACTCATTCGGTATTTATTGAATATCTATCTATATGCCTCCACTGTACTGGGCACTGAGGATACAGCAAGACAAAATTCACAAAAATTCCTGCATATGAGGAGCTTATATTCAAGTGGGGGAAGACAGACAATAAACAAGGTAAGAAAATACATAATATGATAGAAGTTGTAAATGTAAGAAGAAAAATTATGCTGGAAATGGAAAAGGGGGCTGTTGGGGACTGGGTGTTTACAGTTCTTAACAAGGGTTCAGTCAGCTTTGAACACCCTAATTGTTCTTTAAAATGCTCTGGGGATTACAGGACACTTAGCTGGAAGTTTGAAGAAGGTTCCAGGAGACAGGAATTGGGACTGGTGGTAGCTTGCCCAATTATCTGATTACTTAAGAGCTTAGGCCTAGTGAGAACATTATTTCATCCCTTGCCTTCCCTGTTTTCCTAACTTCTACTACTACCACGTCTCCCTTGCCAGTTACTTTTAATTTACCCAATTAAAGTGAAAAGAGGGGGGAAAGTGTTAGAACTATTTTTGCTTACATTTTGAGCCTGATGATTTTTTTTTTTAATATACATTCTGATGAGATCCAGAAAGCCATATAAAAGCAAAATTCCCATAACTTTTGCTTTTGCAGTTAAACTGATCATTGAATCCACCCTAGAATTGCTTTCCATTTGAGGTGTAGCACTGTGCCCTGGAAAGAAATGAGCCAAGAGTTTTAGATTTGGGATACTAGGTATGCCACTACCTACCTAGGCAACTGGAATTAGGTCCTCAGCTGAGAATCTCTAAAGTGCTGTGATTCCTATTCTTTTCAATCAATGCAAGTCATTAATTACATAAACCTAGATGAAATATAGCTTCCCTTTTTTTTCAGGAAGTAAATATTCGTGGCTAAGACTATTAAACTGGGTTTTATGTATGATAAACAGAATATGGATATTATGACTGAGTTGCATGGCTCTTTGGTCTCCAAGAATGTTTTTCAGTAGGAGCATGTGTCAAATTCCTTGCATATATTTATAATTTACATCAAAGTGGATTTTTAAATGTAGGAAAGATTAATTTGCATAAGTTAATATCAATTTTGATTAAAATTGGAATAGCTTTAGAAAACTAGAATANCTTCAGTAGCTATGGCACACGGGCTTAGTAGTCCTGGCTCACAGGTTCTAGAGCGTGGCCCTTGAGCCTAAATTTGATTTCAGGTCTATCTGACTCTGCCTGGCACATTATCATCATTGCTTTCTTAGGAAAGAACATTCTCATTTGAGGTGGCTCAACACTGACAGAAGAAACTGATGAGAGATTTGGGGATAGTTTGGTATGTGTTGTGTGAAAGCAAGGATCTTGAGCAGATTATCTCAGGTGACTGGTATCTCTCCCAAGGTTTGTACACCTGGAGCTGCCAAGCCTTACTTAAATTAAAAATATTATTAGTTGTAATTTATGTAACAAGTGAATATTCATTAATCCTGAACAAGTGTATTTTTGTTCGTAAGAGAGTTCTCAATATGTCCTTCTCATCTCAGAACGGAGAAGTAAATGGCAACCCACTCCAGTATTCTTGCCTGGAGAATCCCAGGGACGGGGGAACTTGATGGGCTGCTTGCTGTCTATGGGATTTCACAGAGTCGGTGGGAAACGACTGAAGCAACTTAGCAGCAGCAGCATCTCAGAAGGTCATTTGTTATAAGCCTATTTGAATAGTATATGCAAACTGCTGTCAAAAAAACCCAAAATTCAACTTCATTGTAACATAGTTTTTGCCTTCATGATATTGTCCAAGAGTATTATGCCTAAAGTACTTTTGATAACACTATTCTAATTTATTTCATTTGGATTTATGTATCAGTATTTTAGTATGCTGCTGCTACTGCTGCTGCTAAGTCGTTTCAGTCATGTCAGACTCTGTGCGACCCCCTAGACAGCAGCCCACCAGGCTCCCCCATCCCTGGGATTCTCCAGGCAAGAACACTGGAGTGGGTTGCCATTTCCTTCTCCAATGTGTGAAAATGAAAAGGGAAAGTGAAGTCGCTTAGATGTGTCTGACTCTTAGCGTCCCCATGGACTGCAGCCCACCAGGCTCCTCTGTCCATGGGATTTTCCAGGCAAGAGTACTGGAGTGGGGTGCCATTGCCTTCTCTGAGTATTTTAGTATATAAAGATACTTATCTTTTCTCTTGCAGGTAATTATTAAATAGCGCTTATTAATTCCAGGTTACTGAACACAGATAAAAATTACAAAATTGCATGAAATATTCTACAGTTAAAATTTTTCACTGTTATTTTCAGTTAGTCTAAGAAATGCTTTTTTTTTCCTTACCCCCAATTAAATTTCAAATGATATGCTTAATAGATTTCATTCGATAGTCATTCATGGCTCAGAACTGTAGTATGTTGGCCAGTATTAATTGATGTTCCCTCAACTTGGGCCTTTAAATAAAAATATGTTTTTAAACATTGACTACAGTATACAAGGGCTTCCCTGCTGGCTTAGATGGTAAAGAATCTGCCTGCAGCACAGGAGTTCAGTTCAGTTCAGTCGCTCAGTCATGTCCAGCTCTTTGTGACCCCATGAATCGCAGCATGCCAGGCCTCCCTGTCCATCACCAACTCCCAGAGTTCACTCAGACTCACGTCCATCAAATCAGTAATGCCATCCAGCCATCTCATCCTCTGTCGTCCCCTTCTTCTCCTGCCCCCAATCCCTCCCAGCATCAGAGTCTTTTCCAATGAGTCAACTCTTCCCATGAGGTGGCCACAGTACTAGGGTTTCAGCTTTAGCATCATTCCTTCCAAAGAACACCCAGGACTGATCTCCTTCAGAATGGACTGGTTGGATCTCCTTGCAGTCCAAGGAACTCTCAAGAGTCTTCTCCAACACCACAGTTCAAAAGCATCAGTTCTTCGGGACTCAGCCTTCTTCACAGTCCAACTCTCACATCCATACATGACCACAGGAAAAACCATTGCCTTGACTAGACGGACCTTAGTTGGCAAAGTAATGTCTCTGCTTTTAAATATGCTATCTAGGTTGGTCATAATTTTTCTTCCAAGGAGCAAGTGTCTTTTAATTTCGTGGCTGCAGTCACCATCTGCAGTGATTTTGGAGCCCCCCAAAATAAAGTCTGACACTGTTTCCACTGTTTCCCCATCTATTTCCCATGAAGTGATGGGACCGGATGCCACACAGGAGACCTGGGTTCAATCCCTGGGTCAGGAAGATCCCCTGGAGAAGGCAATGGCACCCCACTCCAGTACTCTTGCCTGGAAAATCCCATGGACAGAGGAGCCTGGTGGGCTGCAGTACATGGGGTCGAGAAAAGTCGGACACGACTGAGTGACTTCACTTTGACTTTTCACTTTCATGCATTGGAGAAGGAAATGGCAACCCACTCCAGTATTCTTGCCTGGGAAATCCCATGGACAGAAGAGCCTGGTAGACTATAGTCTCCAGAGTCACAAAGAGTTGGACAGGACTGAGACTAACACACACAGTATACAAAGGGAAACTGTCAATAAATATATCAGCTTTCTTGATGTCAGTAGATCACATTACTAAAATTTAGCCATAAAAACAAAAGTGTTACAAAAATACCACAGTGAAATAAAGCAGCTCTATCATGAAACTGAGCTGTATTCTTTTCTATAGAGTTCCAAATCAAGTAAGCCATGAAGAGATGATTTCTGCAGAGAAAAGAATTCTCACAAAAGTACTGCATGAAAAAAGAGCTTTGTCTTAAGTGTCCAAGATATGAGAATTCTATAGGGAAATAACTAGGGATGCGGATAAAAGGCCAGGTAGTAATTCCTACTCAAATCGTCATCATAGAGTATTAACCCTGGACACCGTTTTGGCCCATGGCTGGGAAATTGCTAGAACTGGCACAGTGGACTGAAGGGAAGGGTTTGGGCAGTAACATGCCCTAGTATGTGCTGGAAGCTGTCTTGTGATAATAAGAGAAGCTGACCTCTGAAGACAAAGCCAACTTAGGTGGGGAAAAGCAGAGAAATTCACAGGCAAACAGAGCCAGCATGTGACTGAGCTGAACCTAGAGCCCTGTCTACCTCTGGACTTCCATTTGTATGAGTCAGTAAAATTCCTTCTTTTTAAAGCCTTTTAAGATAAGTTTCTGATACTTGCAGCTAACACATCTTAAATAAATTCTTGACGTGTTAGGGATTTTTACCGCTTCTCATGATATATGTTGTAAATAGTTTCACTTTAGACCATAGATTATGTTCGTTTACCTGTCAGACATTAAAGTTATGAAGACTAAACCAAGCGTGATATCAGTGTTCAACTAGGAAGAGGAATCAGTGAAACAGAATATTTAACTCAAGATTTTGTTAAGGATACATTAAGATAAAGTTGAAAACCAATGAATTATTGTTAATGTTGCTTTGTGACTCATACCACAGCCAAATAAATTGTAATTGATTAAAGGTGTAAATGTCAAAAAGTAAAGTCACAAAAATGGTAAAATGAAAAATAATTTTATAATCATGGCACAAGAAAGATCTTTTTAGGCCTGATCCCAAAGGTAAAAAACATACAGGAAAAGACATGGTTACACAAAACTTAAAATGTGTTTCATTTTTCTTTAGCATTTTTCAATTGTGAAAGTAGTTTATTGTGAATTCAGTGTAAAATGTAAAAACATGGTGAATTCACTGTAAAATGTAATAACATCAAACAATACAGAGTTGTATAAAATAATTAGTATCTCCTTTTCTTCAGTCCCTCACTTCATGGGTAACTACTTTTAATAATGTGTATTATATATTTCCAGACTTTCATCAATACATATATACACATATAGTGTGAGTATCTAAATATGTAAGTTTTTCAAAACAAGAATCATTCTTAGTTATATTTTGCATCCAGTCTTTCTCTCTGAGCACTGTATCTGTGCATCTTTCCTAGTCAGCACATATACAGCTACTTTACTGTTTTTAGCATCTGCCTTGTATATTCCATTATATGAACGAATGATAATGTATTTAATCAGTCACTTACTCATGTATATTTTGGATTTTTCTAACCTGGGAAACTTTCTTATAGAGAAAGTTCTGATAAATATATGAAAGTAAATTATATTAATATAACCAGCTTTTTCAAATCAATAATAAAAAATATAAGCATCAAATTTGCATAAGAAATTACATAAAATATATTTATATAGAGAAAAATGGACAAAAGCAGTGCAAGACAATTCAGATGGAATACAAAAGACAAATCAATATGTACAAATATATGGCAAATAAATATTTGTGTTTCCTAGTAAAAGAGGAAAACACAAATTAAAAGAGTGAGCTATTGCCTTTCATCCAGCATATCAGCAAAGAATAGGGGGTAAAAAGAATTTAAAATGGGGGAAGTGGTGGTTTCAGGGGAAAAGGCACTTCTATAAGCTAAAAGAGAAGTATTCATTCATAGTATTTTTAGCAGAGTAATTTGGCAGTGTTTATTAAATAGCTTCAAATCATGTGTAACTTTTATCCAATGAGTCTATTTACAGAAATTTTAATGAAAAAAATAAGACTACAGCTTACTTTTACTTGAGGTAATTATGAGACTGTTTAAATCCAATAGGTTAAAAATAATTTAAAATAATAAATATTCGACCACTGAATTGAACAACATCAATGAGATGGACTCCTATGCATCACATTAAAAATGATGTTGAAAATACATTTTTATATGGAAAAGTGCAGGCCAAAAAAATAGAATGCACAGAGGATTGCTTTTTAAATTAGTGTGAATATACATATGCATACACATATATATAGAAAAACACTGCCACTGAGATCAGTGAGGTCATGGAGAATTTATTTTCTTCAATTTGCTTAACTGTATTTTCAATGAACAGATATTACAATCATCTGACAAACGCTATAAAAATGTTTAAATGAAGCACATGTTAAAAAATAAAACAGTCTATCAGAATTAGACTATGAAGGAAACAAAAGCAAATGGGAAACATCTGGATTGCTATTGGTAAGGGAGGTATGCTTTCTTTTTAAGAGGACAGTGAATGACTCTCTGCCATATAAGGTAGTATTTTTGAGACTATCATCTCTTTTATTCTTAATTCTCAAGCCAAATGAAAAGAGAACAAAGCAGTAGGAAGAAACTGATAAGGACCTTGAACTGATTTGGAGGGTAAGGTTTACTAAGAAAGTGAAAGTGAAAGTAAACGTGAAGTCGCTCAGTCCTGTCCGACTCTTTGCGACCCCATGGACTGCAGCCTACCAGGCTCCTCCCTCCGTGGGATTCTCCAGGCAAGAGTACTGGAGTGGGTTGCCATTTCAACCTCAATTAACTCTTGGAGTAATTTTGTGTAGCAAGAAAATAGTATGGACTTCATTACACTGGAGAAAAACCCACTGAGCTCTTGTTACCAGAGGAATTTTGAGACTAGTTTGGCCTGAAGTATGGGAACCATCTTGTCAGGAGGAGACCTTTCATAAGATTTATACTCAAGGTCGGAGAAGGCAATGGCACCCCACTCCAGTACTCTTGCCTGGAAAATCCCATGGACGGAGGAGCCTGGTGGGCTGCAGTCCATGGGGTCGCTAAGAGTAGGACACGACTGAGCAACTTCACTTTCACTTTTCACTTTCATGCATTGTAGAAGGAAATGGCAACCCACTTCAGTGTTCTTGCCTGGAGAATCCCAGGGACGGGGGAGCCTGGTGGGCCACCATCTATGGGGTCACACAGAGTCAGACCCATTTGGTCTGGGCATAAAACCAAAATGTGATATACTTTGAAATGTGGTAAAAGTATTACATTTAGCTTATGTGTATACTTTCAGTAAAATCTTGCCTGATAGGGATATTATTTAGACTAAGCTTAGTGTTTAACAAGAGCCCTCTATATATTAAATACTTTCTTATTAGAGAGAACAGGGCTGTAAAAAATGTCTTGATCTACCTCTTGGTTAACCATCCCTGCTCCTGAAGTCCAGTTTTTGGACTATGTTGATGTAATCAACATAACATGAAACATCAGTTAGTTTGTAGCCATGAAGCAAAGGAACAAACTATGACCAGAATCCTGAATTTGAAACCTAGAGCGATAGTGGGAACATCAAACCCAGCAAAACTATTAAGCACATACATGATTAGTGGGCAAGTGGCTTTCACAAGATTGAGCTGTTATGTTTAGATTTTTGGCAGTAGCTTATAGCATACAAATGGTAATTCTCTGATAAATCTAGAAGTGAAGACCTCTTTCAAGTGAATCATACAGTCTTTTCTAGCTATCGACATCACAACTGAAAATTAATTCTTGAGACTTCCTCCTCAATATAATAATGTAGACAAGTGTAAGCCCTACTTATTTGTTTGCTTAACATTGTTTGCTGGATACCTATACTGGTTGATTTAATCCATAACATCCATAATATAGTCAGCTATCAAGGTTGACTATCAAATATGAACCTTTGACTTCATAAGAGTTGAAGTGACCTCATCTCCCTCTAAGCTTGCCAGATCCACTCACATGGGCAATTGTTTACATTTTTAACCCTCTTTAGAAAAACACACAAACCTTACTATTTGACACCAGTTTTCCTGTGATTTCCCTGTAGTCTGAATCTTACTGTTGTTTTTAGTCTTGGCACTGTGATTTATGACCTTAACCTCAGATTCTGATTTTAGTTTCTTTTGGGTCCTCATATTTTGGATCCTACCTTTCTCATATTTTTTCACTTTTGTTTCTTCCTGAGCTGTAATTCAAATTCCTGACACCCTCCACAAGTTCTACCCACACATCTCTTAAACTGAGACTGAAACCGCAGGGGAAATGTTAACTCAGCTTGAAAAGCATCTTTCTTAGTCTCTGGGGCTTCCCTGGTGGCTCAGAGGGTAAAGCGTCTGCCTGCAATGCAGGAGACCTGAGTTCGATCCCTGGGTCAGGAAGATCCCCTTGGAGAAGGAAATGGCAACCCACTCCAGTACTCTTGCCTGGAAAATCCCATGGACAAAGAAGCCTGGTAGACTATAGTCCATGGGATCGCAAAGAGTCGGACACAACTGAGCGATTTCACTTTCTTAGTCTCTAGATATGATCTCCTCTTAGGTGGAGGGTCCTCACATAAAAAGCAAAATTTGTTAATTCAAAAAGCATTGTGCAAGAATTATCTGTATGTACAGGCTTTTCTCCCAAGGGGACAAGAACAACCTGTTGTACTAATTGCCATCATTCTGTTAGAAAAGACATTTATGATACACACTCGAAGCCTGTCTGTCTTACATTCAATACTCATCTGCTCATTTACTCTTGCAATTGACACATTTGCCTACACAGCTTGTCTGGTACATGGTTTATTAGAAGGAGCTAAGGTTACCTCGTACCTTAGTTCTATTCTGGTATCGTTTCATTGTTGAAAGTCTTCTGCTCATCAGTCCAGATAAACGTGTATCTGTGAATGTGTACATGGCATCAGGTACACGATTACTTGGCATGAATTTGGCTGAACACTCTTAGCTTATTGTGAATTTATAAATTTGATGCCAGTTTGTTTGAATTATAATAGAAACTTATTAATACCCATATCATGGGCTAGGCTTCTCTGGTGGCTCAGAAAGTAAAGAATCTGCCTTCATTTAGGAGACCTGGGTTCGATCCCTAGGTCGGAAAGATCCCCTGGAGAAGGTAATGGCAACCTACTCCAGTATTCTTGCCTGGAGAATCCCATGGACTCCTCTCAGAGGAGCCTGGAAGGCTACAGTCCATGGGGTTCCAAACAGTCAGACACAACTGAGCAACTTTCACTTCTTTCATATCTTGGGCCTAGAGCTATTTCGGAGAAAGCAATGGCACCCCACTCCAGTACTCTTGCCTGGAAAATCCCATGGACGGAGGAGCCTGGTAGACTGCAGTCCATGGGGTTGCTGAGGGTCAGACACGACTGAGCGACTTCACTTTCACTTTCCACTTTCCACTTTCATGCACTGGAGAAGGAAATAGCACCCCACTCCAGTGTTCTTGCCTGGAGAATCCCAGGGACGGGGAAGCCTGGTGGGCTGCCGTCTATGGAGTCACACAGAGTCGGACACGACTGAAGTGACTTAGCACCAGAGCTGTTTGGGTTACTTAATAACTGAATATCTGGGAGTATCACTATAATGCTATCATTTTATAAATGCAAATGTTTTCTTTGGTACAATTTGAGGAAACCTTAAAACCTTAAGTTTCCCACCAGACTGCCACAAAGCGTGAAATTCCACTCAGGGACTCATTTCTTTAAATCTTTGAAAGGAATTCAATGGCAACCCACTCCAGTGTTCTTGCCTAGAGAATCCCAGGGACGGGGGAGCCTGGTGGGCTGCCGTCTATGGGGTCACACAGGGTCAGACATGACTGAAGTGACTTAGCAGCAATAAAATATGTGTGTATGTGTGTGTGCAAGCCTGTGTATTTTTAAAATGTTAACAATTACCTAGAGACAGTAGGATTATTATTGGCTATTTTTATTTCCTTATATGTTTCCCTATTTACCCAAATTTCTATATTGAATACATATACTTTTATTATCAGAAAAAATGCTATAAAAATGTTTATGCACCCAAGGATGGTAAAAATATAAAACTGTTTTCATCAAGTAGCACCTAGTTGACTATGTATTTCTCAAACCTTCTACATTAATATTACGTAGCTCACTTCCATGCATTGGAGAAGGAAATGGCAACCCACTCCAGTGTTCTTGCCTGGAGTATCCCAGGGACGGGGGAGCCTGGTGGGCTGCCATCTATGGGGTCGCACAGAGTCGGACACGACTGAAGCGACGTAGCAGCAGCAGCAGCAGCAGCAGAAGCCAGACTCCTTCAGAAATTAGTATATGATCCCAAAGGAAGTAAATCTTGATATTGATGATGTTCTTGTTTTTAAGCAGAACACAAATTCTTATGACACATATTTTTTTGTATGTATGAAATGTCACACTAAAATACTTTTTAAAGTTTAAAAAATTCTGAAAGGGTCAAATATAAACTCCTTATTTTCCTAGTATTGCCTAGGACTGCCATGACAGGATTCATGCAGAAGGAATTCTTTATAGATAATGCTGCTATATAAGTTGCATTCTAAAAAAAACTTTAGAATGTGTAAGACAGACTCATCTTAGGCTAAACTTGACCCCATTTTATGGTAAAGTTTAAATTTGACTCAGAGTTGTGAGGATAAGCATCATATCATACTAACACATCGGATTAATGCTCCTTTTCAACGTCAGGTGAATTCATCTTTGATTTCATGAGAATCCAAGGATTAAAGAAGGGGAAGTTTCCTCTAAAGGGTAGCTAATTGTCTATGTCATTTTCAGGTATATTCGTGGAAAATTTGTCTTCCAGTCATGTACTCATCCATTCATTTATTCCTATATTTTTGAGCAATGTGCTAGACATACGCTACTAGGGATATTGTGGTGAACAAACCAGACATGGGCCCTGCCCTCATGGAGCTTAAGTCTGGTGTTTCTGCCATGCCACTCTTAGAATTATATTGTAGGTTTTTTGGTGGGGTTTTTTGAAGTATAATTCACATTTCATAAAATTTATCTTTAAAGTACTAATTGTGTCTTCATTCACTTATTCAACTATTTATTTAGTTCTAGTTACAGTAAGGCAGTGTATTAGATAAGTGAAATAGATATGGACCCAACCCTCAGGAGTCTTATAAGTAAGATTTACCAGATAGTAAGAATTAAAGGATTGAAGGCAGGAGGAGAAGGGAACGACAGAGGATGAGATGGTTGGATGGCATCACCGACTTGATGGACATGAGTTTAAGCAAGCTCCAGGAGTTGTTGATGGACAGGGAGGCCTGGTATGCTGCAGTCTATGGGGTTGCAAAGAGTCAGACATGACTGGGCGATTGAACTGAACTGAAGAATGCTAGAATTCCACTTCATTTACACTGAATTTTCTCCCAGTTTTATTGAGATACTGACATATATCACTGCATACATTTAAGGTGAACAGCAGATAACCACAGTGAATTTAGTTAGTATCTACTATCTCATGTAGATACAATAAAAGAAGAAAGCAAAGAAAAAGAATTTTTTCCTTGATGAGAACTCTTAGCATTGGTTAATCATATATCATCTTTTACCTATCACATGCCATGATTAATTCAGATTAACCTATGCTTAACTGAGGAACTTCCCTGGTGGTCCAGTGGCTAAAACTGTGCTCCTAATGCAGGGGGCCTGAGTTTGATCCCTGGTTAGGAGCCTAGATCCCCTATGCTGCAACTAAGAGTTCGAATAGTGTGTACTTAGCCTGTCCCATAGTGCTTCCGACTAGCAGCCAGTTCCTTGTCTCCTAGAAGCCCCATTGTTCTGCTTTTCCGTGAGATGCTGCCACCTGGAAGGGAGGTCTGTACTGCCTTCCTCCTTGGGAGAGGCAGATCCTTTGTTTTTATTTATGGCCCATTTACTACTTTTATCTAAAAGATAAGAAAGCTCAGTGGAAACCAGATGCCCTTTATTCAGACTTTTTCACTGGCTTTGATATAAGCCCTGCTATTTTCATCCAGAGTTTGCTATTTACTTTACAGGTTTGGGAAAAGTCTGTTTAGCTTAAGTCCTGTTTTGATCTCATTCCTTAAGCTCTTGGGTGACTGGTAAACATCTAGAAACCAAGAGCTACTAGACTTGGTGTTAGTTGTTTTAGGGTCACATAATTGTAGACTTTGAGAATAGTAAGGGGCTTTCAAGTTTCAGGTCAACCCCTTCGTCTGACAGACAGGAAATAGAAGCCCATGGAGTTTCTGTACCTTGCCAAAGACTGGGATGTGGAGTCCCCAAACCATTTAAGCTGTGCTGAGTTGCTTTTATTTGAAGGAGAGGAGACAAAGGCTTTCTTCCCTCCATACCTCTATCAAAGGAGCTCTATTTATAATACCTGTATTTGTTCCACATGTTAATAAGCTTCCAATTTATATCTTATTTGAAGAATGAGTTGTATTATGCACAAAAAATTTTAAATCATTTTATTTCACCAAGCTGCCTGCAAATTAATCTTAATTCACAGTCATATTTTTGTTTTCATTTAATTGAAGAGTGTGAGCCAGAGCTAAAATTCTACATCTGTGGAAAAGCTGAGGAAAGGAACACTGACACTTATGAAACTGTGCAACTCAGATTGGGACTCAAACCCAGCAGAAACCCAGGCTGAACCCACAGTCTTTTAACTGAGATCACACCTGATTCTCAGGACTTAAAGAAGCTCAGAGGTTTTTTGTTTTTTTTTTTTGCTGGGTCTTCATGCTTTGCATAGGCTTTCTTTGGTTTGCAGTGAGCAGGGGCTACTCTTCATTGCAGTGTACAGGCTTCTCACTGCGGTGTCTTCTGTTGCAGAGCACAGGCTCTAGGCACATGGGCTCAGTAGTTCTGGCCATGGGATTTAGTTGCCCACAGAATGTGGAATCTTCCTGGACCAGGGATCGAACCTGTGTCCCCTGCATTGGCAGGCAGATTCTTATCCAATGTACCACCGGGGAAGTCTGAGATGCAGGTTCTTGATGTCTCATCATAGAAAGAATTCAGTGAAAGACAAAGTGATAGGTATGAAGAGAAACGCACTCCACAGACAGAGTGTGAGCATCTCAGAAGGTAAGAGCAGCCCTAGGTATGGAGTCATCAGTTTTTATAGGGGTGGGTAATTTTATAGGCTACAGTCAGCAAAAACAAGTTCAGATCATGAAGTCCTTACTGTAAAATTCAGACTTAAATTGAATAAAATAGGGAAAGGAGTACATCAAGGCTGTATATTGTCACCCTGCTTATTTAACTTATATGCAAAGTGCATCATGAGAAATACTGGACTGGAAGAAGCACAAGCTGGAATCAAGATTGCCAAGATAAATGTCAATAACGTCAGATATACAGATGACACTACCCTTATGGCAGAAAGTGAAGAAGAACTAAAGAGCCTCTTGATGAAAGTGAAAGAGGAGAGTGAAAAAGTTGGCGTAAAACCCAACATTCAAAAAACTAAGATCATGGCATCTGGTCCCATCACTTCATGGCAAATAGATGGGGAAACAATGGAAATAGTGACAGACTTTATTTTTGGAGGCTCCAAAATACTGCAGATGGTGACTGCAGCCATGAAATTAAAAGATGCTTACTTCTTGGAAGATAAGCTACAACCAAACTAGACAGCATATTTAGAAGCAGAGACATTGCTAACAAAGGCCCATCTAGTCAAGTCTATGGTTTTTCCATTGGTCATGTATACATGTGAGAGTTGGACTATAAAGAAAGCTGAGCACTGAAGAATTGATGCTTTTGAGGTGTGATGTTGGAGAAGACTCTTGAGAGTCCCTTGGACTGCAAGGAGATCCAAATCCATCGTAAAGGAGATCAGCTTGGGTGTTCATTAGAAGGACTGATGCTGAAGCTGAAACTCCAATACTTTGGCCTCCTGATACAAAGAGCTGACTCAATGGAAAAGACCCTGATGCTGGGCAAGACTGAAGGCAGGCGGAGAAGGGGACAACAGAGGATGAGATGGTTGGATGGTATCACTGATCGATGGACATGAGTTTGAGAAATCTCCAGGAGTTGGTGATGGACAGGGAGGCCTGGCATGCTGCAGTCTATGGGGTTGCAAAGAGTCAGATTTGACTGAGCAACTGAACTGAACTGAACTGAACTGAATGAGTAGGAGGAGTATTCCAGCTATTTGTGGGAAGGGGTAGGGACTTCCAGCAATTGGGCCACCACCCAAGTTTTTACCTCTATGGTTGATCTTAGAACTATCACGGTGCCTGTGGGCATGTCATTTAGCTCACGGATGTGTTACAATGAGCATGTACTGAAGTTCAAGTTCTAGTGGAAGTTGACTCATCTACCATCTTGGACCAACTTGGTTCACACCAGTTTATGTCATATCCTTGGACTATGTCATTCTTTCAAAGGTTGAGCCCTGCTTCCTGCTCCCCTGTTTCAATTCAGTTCAGTTCAGTTCAGTCGCTCAGTTGTGTCCGACTCTGTGTGACCCCATGAATTGCAGCATGCCAGGCCTCCCTGTCCATCACCAACTCCTGGAGTTCATTCAAACTCATGTCCATCGAGTTGTTGATACCATCCAGCCATCTCATCCTCTGTTGTCCTTTTCTCCTCTTGCCCCCAATCCCTCCCAGCAGCAGAGTCTTTTCCAATGAGTCAACGCTTCTCATGAGGTGGCCAAAGTACTGGAGTTTCAGCTTTAGCATCAGTCCTTCCAAAGAACACACAGGACTGATCTGCTTTAGGATGGACTGGTTGGATCTCCTTGCAGTCCCAAGGACTCTCAAGAGTCTTCTCCAACACCACAGTTCAAAAGCATCAATTCTTTGGCGCTCAGCTTTCTTCACAATCCAACTCTCACATCCATACATGACCACTGGAAAAATCATAGCCTTGACTAAACAGACCTTTGTTGGCAAAGTAGTGTCTCTGCTTTTGAATATGCTATCATATTCAAAGGTTGGTCATAACTTTCCTTCCAAGGAGTAAGCGTCTTTTAATTTCATGGCTGCAGTCACCATCTGCAGTGATTTTGGAGCCCCCAAAAATAAAGTCTGACATTGTTTCCACTGTTTCCCCATCTATTTCCCATGAAGTGATGGGACCAGATGCCATGATCTTCATTTTCTGAATGTTGAGCTTTAAGCCAACTTTTTTGTGCTCCTCTTTCACTTTCATCAAGAGGCTTTTTAGTTCCTCTTCACTTTCTGACAGTCATCTGCATATCTGAGATTATTGAATTTCTCTCGGGCAATCTTGTTTCCAGCTTGTGCTTCTTTCTTCCAGCCCAGCTTTTCGCATGATGTGCTATGCATATAAGTTAAATAAGCAGGGTGACAATATACAGCCTTGACGTACTCCTTTTCCTATTTGGAACCAGTCTGTTGTTCCATGTCCAGTTCTAACTGTTGCTTCCTG
>SJYQ01003526.1:22904-42754 GCA_006410935.1 Redunca redunca
TTCTTCTAAGGGATTCCTGCCCACAGTAGTAGATATAATGGTCATCTGAGTTAAATTCACCCATTCCAGTCCATTTTAGTTCGCTGATTCCTAGAATGTTGACATTCACTCTTGCCATCTCCTGTTTGACCACTTCCAATTTGCCTTGATTCATGGACCTGACATTCCAGGTTCCTATGCAATATTGCTCTTTACAGCGTCAGACCTTGCTTCTATCACCAGTCACATCCACAACTGGGTATTGTTTTTGCTTTGGCTCCATCCCTTCTTTCTTTCTGGAGTTATTTCTCCACTGATCTCCAGTAGCATATTGGGCACCTACTGACCTGGGGAGTTCCTCTTTCAGTATCTGTTCATGGGATTCTCAGGGCAAGAATACTGAAGTGGTTTGCCATTCCGTTCTCCAGTGGACCACAGTCTGTCAGACCTCTCCACCATGATCCGCCCATCTTGGGTCGCCCTACATGGCATGGCTTAGTTTCATTGAGTTTGACAAGGCTGTGGTCCTAGTGTGATTAGATTGACTAGTTTTCTGTGATTATGGTTTCAGTGTGTCTGCCCTCTGATGCCCTGTCGCAACACCTACCATCTTACTTGGGTTTCTTTTACCTTGGTTGGATGTGGGGTATCTCTTCACGGCCACCCCTCCTGACCTTGAACTTGGAGTAGCTCCTCTCGGCCCTCCTGCAGCCACCGCTCCTGTTTCACTTAGAACATTTAAATATAATAAGTATTCCTTAATAGTGGAATTTTATATTAGTCATCAACTCATGCTATGAAAATATAAAATTTACACTTAGAAAGATAGAACATGCATCTTCTCATCCAATCTCTGTGATATTTTCTTGATACTTTTCCAACCCTTACCTTGGAAATTGTACATAGCCACTGACAGTCTGTGACAGTCTGTGCTCAGTTGCTCAGTCATGTCCAACTCTGACCCCATGGACTGTAGCCCACCAGGCTCTTCTGTCCATGGAGTTCTCCAGGGAAGAATGTATTGCCATCCCCTTATCCAGGGGAGCTCCCTGACCTATGGACTGAACCCATGTCTTTTGTGTCTCCTTTATTGGTAGCTGGGTTCTGTACCACTAGCACCACCTGAGAAGCTAATGACTGATGTTCACTCAAATCTTGTTAAATTTAACAGCTTTTCTTATTTTAAAAAATTATTTATTTATTTGTTTTTAGCTGTGCTGGGTCTTCGTTGCTGTGAGTGTCTGTCTGTCTGTCTGTGTGTGCATGCTGGGTCTTCGTTGCTGCTTGGCCTTTTCTCTGGTTGAGGCAAGCAGGCACTGCTCTCTAGTTGCAGTGCCTGGGGTTCTCACTGCAATGGCATCCCTTGTTGTAGTGCATGGGTTCTGGGGCAAGTAAGCTTCAATAATTGCAGCACATGGGTTCTGCAGTTGTGGCTCCTGGACTTAGTTGCTCTATAGCATGTGTCTCCTGCATTGGCAGGATTCTTTACCATTGAGCCACCAGGGAAGCTCAAGTTTCCCTCACCATATGGTTAATTTTATGCATCAATAACTGGGCTAAAGGATGCCTGGATAGCTGGCAAAACATTTCTGGATGTGTCTGTAGGGTGTTTCTGGAAGAGATTAGCATTAGATTCGGTAGACTGAGAAAAGATCTGCCCTTAGCAGTGTAGGTAGGCATCATCCAAAGGGTTGAGATCCAGAATAGAACACAAAGAGGAGGAAAAGGACTTCCCTGGTGGTCCAGTGGCAAAGAGTCTGCCTGCCAATGCAGGGGACACAGGCTCGATCTCTGGTCAGGGAAGGTTGCACACACTGCAGGGCAACTAAGCTTCTGTGCCACAATTATTGAGCCTGCACACCCTGAAGCCTGTGCTTGGTAGCAGGAGAAGCCACTGCAGTGAGAAGCCTGTGCATCACAACTAGATCACAGCCCTTAGTTGCCTCAACTAGAGAAAGCTTGAGTGCGGCAATGAAGACCCAGGGCAACAACAACAACAAATATATATATATATATATAAATAGAGGAGGAAAGGGTGATTTCCCTTTCTCTTGAGCTGGGATGTCCACACTAGGACCTACACCACTGACTCCCCTGATGCTCAGGCCTTCAGACTCAGACTGAATTATACCATTGGCTTTCCTGGTTCTTCAGCTTGCAGATAGCAGATATGGGACTTCTCAGCCTTTGTAACTTGTAACTACATAAGCCAATTCCTATAATAAATTTCCTCCTTTGTATATCTATGAATATATCCTATTCTTTTTCTCTGGAGAATCCTGATTAATGCACCATGTAACTCATCAATTCAAAGTATACAACTCATGACTTTTAGTTTATTCACAGAGTTGTGTAACCATCATCACTATCTAATTTCAGAACATTTTCATCACCCCCAAAGAAACACTGTATTCCAGTTACTTCCTGTTCCCCTTTCCCTCAGCCTTTGGAAACTACTAATCTCCTTCCTGTCTCTGTGGATTGCCTCCTTTGGGTATTTCATATAAGTGCAGTATGCAACCTTTTGCATATTGTGTCTGGCTTCTTTCACTTAGCATGTTTTCAAGGTTCATCTGTGCTGTAGCATTTATCCATGTTTCATTCCTTTTGGTGGCTGCATTGTATTCTATTGTGTGGATATACCTAACTTTTTAATCTCTTCATCTGTTGGTGGACATTTGTTTCCACCTTTTGGCTAATCTGAATACTACTGCTATGAACGATGTCATATAAGTATTTGTGTGAGTACTAGTTTTCAGTTCTTTGGGTATATACCTAGGAGTAGGGCTTCCCTGATAGCTCAGTTGGTAAAGAATCCACCTGCAATTCAAGAGACCCCGGTTCAACTCCTGGGTCAGGAAGATCCCTGGAGAAGGGATAATCTACCCATCCAGTATTCTTGGGCTTCCCTTGTGGCTCAGCTGGTAAAGAATCCTCTTGCCACGCAGGAGACCTGGGTTTGATCCCTGGGTGGGGAAGATCCCCTGGAGAAGGGAAAGGCTACCCACTCCAGTATTCTGGCCTGGAGAATTCCGTGGACTGTATAGTCCATGGGATCGCAAGGAGTTGGACACAACTGAGCGACTTTCCCTTTCACTTTACTTTCAGAATTGCTAGGTCATATGGTAAGTCTCTGTTTAACTTTTAGAGGCACAACCAAAATGTTTTCCACAGTGGCTCCATCATTTTACATTCCCAGTAGTTGTGTACAAGAATTCCAGATTTTCTCCATTCTTGTCATATATCTAGAGTATATAAAGAATCCCCTTATTAGTTAATAAGATTTGCAAGTATTTTCTCTTTCTATGGTTTATCTTTTCACTTTCTTTTTTAAATTGAAGTATAGTCAATTTATAATATTATATTATTTTCAGATGTACAGTATAGTGATTCAGTATTTTTGCAGGTTATATTATAGGTTATTACAAGATAATGGCTGTATTTCCCTGTGCTATACACTATAATCCTTGTTGCTTATCTTTGTTTTTTTTCACTTTCTTGAAGTTGTCTTTCAAAGCAAAAAAGTTATACATTTTGTAATATCTAATACATTTTTTCTAAAGTTGTGCTTTTGGTGTCATATCTAAAAAAACACATAGCCTAATCCAGGGTCCTGAAAATTTTACACCTATATTTTCTTCTAAGAGTTTTATTTAGCTCTTATGATTAGGTCTGTGATCCATTTGGAGTTATTTTATATATATTGTTAGGTAAAGGTCCAACTTTATTCTTTTGCATGTGACATCTATTTGTTCCAACATCACTCATTGAAAAGACTCTTCTCTATTGAATTGTCTGGCATCCTTGTTAAAAATCAGTTCACTGTAAATGTCAATGTTTCTAGACTCTCAATTTTATTCCATTGGTTTGTGTGCCTATCCTTATGCCAGCATCCCACTGTCTGGATTATTATAGTTTTGTACTAAGTTTTGAAATCAGGATGTATGAGTCATCCAACTTTGTTCTTCTTTTTCCAGGTTGTTTTGGCTATTCTGGATCCCTTGCATTTCCATATTTTTTTTTAGGATCGTCTTTTTGATTTCTGTGAAGAAGACGCTTGGGGATTTGATAGGAGTTGTGTCGAATGTGTAGATCAGCTTGAGAGTATTGCCATCTTGACTATATTAAGTCTTCTAATCTAGGAACATGGGTGTCTTTCCATTCATTTGGGTCTTTTAACATTAATTTTAACAATGTAGTTTTTAGAGTACATGATTTGCATTTCTTTTGTTAAATGTATTCCTAAGGATTTTATTTTTTGATGCTATTGTAAATGCAATTGTTTTCTTAATTTCACTTTTGGATTGTTCTCCACTAGTGTATAGACATATTATTTTTAAAATTGAACTTGACCCCTACAACTGTGATGAACTTATTAGTTCTAATATTAATAGTTTTTGCAGTGGATTTCTTAGGATTTTCTATGCAAGATTAGGTCATCAGCAAACAGAAATTGTGTTACTTTTTTTCTTTTTATTGCCTAACTGCCCTTGCTGGAACCTCCAATACAATGTTGACTAGCAGTGGCAAAGAAATTCCCTGGCAGTCCAATGGTGCTCTCGTTGCTGAGGGCCTAGGTTCAATCCCTAGATGAGAAACTAAGATCCTGGGAGACAAGCAATATGGAAGAATAGCAGTAGCTAAAGTGCAGATCCTTATCTTACTCCTTATTAGGGCAAAAGCAGTCTTTTACCATTAAGTATGATGTTATTTGGGGTTTTAGCTATTTCTGTAATGCCAGCACATATCCCAGTAGAGATGTTCAGGCTAATGGTAGAAATATAGAATAAAACTCAGAGGAAAGATCTGGGTTTCTTGTGGAACTCCTTAGTGTTCAAATGATAGTTGAAGTTGTTGAAATTAATGAAATGATCCAGACAGGGAGCATAGGATGAGAAGACAACTGGGGATAGACCTTTTGGGAAATATCAACCTTCAATGAACAAAGAGGCAAAGAAGAACCCTTAGAGTGGTAACTCTTCAGCTTGGCCAAGCAGAGTTATCTGGGAAACTTTATAAAAGTACAAATTCCCAAGTGCTATCCCAAGGAATTCTGATTAAGGAGGGTTTGGCCTTGGTATCTGTGATTTTAGAAACTCTGTAGCAATTTGGTTCTCTGACTCCTTTGATCTGTACCTCTGTTCTCAATACTTGTTTTGCTTTGAACACGTGTTTGTCTTCAGAGAAGCAGTGATACATTGACTCTTGAAGCCTTATTGAGTTGCAGGTTAAGTTTCAGCCGGTCAACCAAACTATCAAAACACTGAATTCATCTAAGGGATGACCTCTCTCATACCTCTGTAGTCCAATTGGTTGCCCAGTCTTGTCAGTCACACTTCAGAAATATCTCTCAAGCCCACCTCCTCCATTTCCTGCTCCTTAAGGTATTCATCCTCCTGCACCTGATCTGTATCAACTTATCTATTTGGTCTCTGTTTTTTGTCTGTAGTTATCTCCATGCTGCCTCCAAAATTATCTTTTATCTATCATAGTATATCTTTGTTGAAAAACCTTTAATTGCTCACTGTAGTTGAAAGATGAAATTCATGCTCCTTTGTTTGATGTAAAGACTTTTCACCACCTTACTCTAACACACTTTCCCAGCATTAGTTCCTGACACCTTTCTCTTTGTACCCCACATATTTCCCTTCTACTGCCTTTTTCTTCCCTATTTCTTGCATAATAATCTCTGGCATCCTTCAAGATCTAGCTTAAATGTCCTACTCTATGGTGTTGCTCTTGATGGTCCACACTGACTGACTGACTTCTTTGTAACTATAACAGTGCCTGGGGAATGAGCAGTGTGAACCCTGATAGATACAGGAGAAAAAAATGGAAATTTTAAAATTTGTGTGTGTGTGTAAATCTAATGCAAAGGCAGGGCACTTCAGTGGTTACAAACACATATCCTAGAGCTAAACTGCTGCTGCTAAGTCGCTTCAGTCATGTCCGACTCTGTGTGACCCCATAGACGGCAGCCCACCAGGCTCCCCCGTCCCTGGGATTCTCCAGGCAAGAACACTGGAGTGGGTTGCCATTTCCTTCTCCAATGCATGAAAGTGAAAAGTGAAAGTGAAGTCGCTCAGTCGTGTCCAACCGTTAGCAACCCCATGGACTGCAGCCTACCAGGCTCCTCCATCATGGGAGTTTCCAGGCAAGAGTACTGGAGTGGGTTGCCATTGCCTTCTCCGAGAGCTAAACTGCTGGGGCTTAAATCCTGATACTGCTACTTTTCTAGCTGTTTTTTTTTCTTCTTTTTTAAAAGATTTATTAAGATTTATTTGTTCATTTATTCTTGGCTGTGCTGAGTCTTCATTGCTGCATGCGGCTTTCTTTAGTTGCAGCAATGAGGGGCTACTCTGGTTGCGGTGCTTGGACTTCTCATTGCGGTGACTTCTCTTGTTGTGGCTCACAGGCTCTAGGGTGCATGGGCTTCCATAATTTGCAGGCTCCAGAGTGCTGGCAAAGTAGTTGCAACACACAAGCTTTAGTTGCTCTGCGGCATATGGTATCTTCCTGGACCAAAGATAGAGCCCATGTTTGCTGCATTGGCAGGTGGATTCCTAACCACTAGACCACCAGGGAAGCACCAGCTCTTTTTGATTTGGACAAGTTACTTAAGCATTTTCCATTTCCCATCTGTGAAGTGAATATCATTCCAATCACTTACGGTTGTGTTACCAACCACCTTAAGACTTGATAACTTAAAACAACTCTTCATTATCATTGTCCAAAGTTTGGGGAGATGACTAAGCTCCCTGGGTGGTTCTCATGGGGATCTGTTATATGGTGATTTGGAATGGAATTTTCTGTAAGTTTTTCACTCCTGCATCTCACACCTGGGCTAAGAGGACTGTAACAGTGCTTAATACAGTGCACAGCAGATGGTAACTGCTCGGTGATTTTTTTAATAAGTGGGTGGAAAGAATAAATGGAATAAGGTAACATTGCCTGGGATCAATGAGGTTCCCAGGACATAGAAATTTCAGTGCTAAAACCTAGAAAGTCTCAGATAAACCAGGGCAAATTGTTAATTAGGAATAAATGAATGAATGCATTTTTCAAGAGACCAAAGTTGAAACTTGACGATAAGGTGAGGTTACTAGGCCAGTCCATCAAAGCTTGGTAAGATCATAAATCATATTAAAACTGTTTTTAAGCATTAGAATTTTTTGATTTGTTTTTTCTTTAAATGAAAACTTACCTGAGCACAGTGCATATAAAACAGACAAACTGGACCCTGGTCGATGTGCAGGACAGGGCACCTGGAGCTTTGGTTTTGGCCTTTTCCTCCTTCCCTCTCTCCCTTTAGAGGCCCTGTGCTCTGAAAATCCTAAGGCATTACCTTGAAAGCCACTCATATAGTAAATCATTGCACCAGGGCTTCTTGAAGCCTCTGAAATCTGACCGTTTGGCTCCTCTTAAACTTATATTCTGGGCTTCCCAGGTAAAGAACCCCCACCTGCCAATGCAGGATACAAAAGAGATGAGGGTTCGATCCCTGGACTGGGAAGATCCCCTGGAGGAGGGCATGACAACCCACTCCAATATTCTTGCCTGAAGAATCCCATGGACAGAGGAGTCTGGTGGGCTACAGTCCATAGGGTTGCAAAGAGTAAAACGTGACTGAAGTGACTTAGCATGCACGCACACAAATATATTCTACAGCCTGGAGCATGAATGGTAGGAGATGGTAAGGCAAGTTCCAGGGCACCAGAGTGGTAGAAGGGAAGTTGTCCAGCACAAGGAAAGAAGGTGGGCCAGATCTTTATAGGCTCCCCTGAAACAGAAACCAGCCCATTTATGTAAAGGAAGCAATATCAGCACCAGGGGAGCTCAGGGGCAGGAATGGTGAGGCAGAAGGGCCAGTGGTTTGTGCTATCATTTGCAAGTCAGGAACTGATTGACTTCATAAACATTTTATCATACCTGACTATTTTAAGGGTAAAAACTTTGATATATATAAAGATGTACAAGCAAATAGTCTTCCTTCCTTCCTTTCTTTTTTTTGGCCACACCACGTGGCTTATGGGATTTCAGTTCCCTGACCAGGGATTGAACCCTGGCCACAGTGGTGAAAGCCCAGAATCTAACCACTAGACTACCAGGGAATTCTCAAGTGAATAATCTTTGTCACAGTAACTCCACCTCTAATAATTTCCACTAAGGGCACAATGACAAATGTATGCAAAGATATGTACAAGAAAAAAAGAAAGATATATACAAAGATATTCATTGAAGTTTTATAATAGTAAAGGATTCCAAGAGAAAGAGATATGTAAGCTGAATAGTAAAAGGTGAATACGGATTAACCAGGCCTTTTGGGCAAAGAATAGAAAGAGAAGAAGGTTTTCCAGTTAGAGGAAACAGCAAGTACCGAAGCATAGAGACATGAAAAGTTTAATACTGGAGAACTATAAGAAATTGGAAATTACTGGAGCAAAGGATACACTGTAAATGGAGGAGAAGATGAGGCTGGAAGGGAGGGTAAGTTCAGAGGCAGAACAAAATTATAATTCATATTTTAAACAAATCACAGTGATTTTACTGCTTGACTGAGAAACATGTTCTTTAGATTGACATGTATACATAAGAGAAGTAAGAAATCTAACCCTGTGTGTAGGAGAGTCAAGCCAAGGGAAGTGGTGAACTATTCTTGAGTTTAAATGTTATTTGAAACGGTAAAATAAGGAAGATTAATGAGTCATGGTACTCTGATGTCAGATGTAATCATCTCTATGTATGATTGATCAAAGTTGGTCTATGTATGCATGATTGGTCAAAGTTCAAGAACCTGTTATCTGTATAAAAATACTGCTTTTCTGTTTACAAGGTCTTCTCAAAGGGTCCAGAGTTATTTGGCTAACGTTTTGTTTCTGATGCAAAAAGTTATGCTTTTAACCAAGTTGATCATAAAATAAAACCTTGCATAGTCTTAATAGATTTATGCCATTTGCATAACAAAAATTGCTGCAGATTTGCCATTATCATATTGACTCATTCAGATTATGCTGTTGCTGCCACTTGCCTGTTTTCAAACTCATAGAAGTTTACCAGGCACAATCAGCATCTTTTTACTACTACTAAATAATCTTCTAAAAAAAAGGTTTTTGCCCCACCTCTTCCTACCAGCTCACTGTTCTCTAACTACAAAGCGCCTACCCACCACTATATCATTTACTGCATCAACAGTCTCTGGTCAATGGCAGTTCTTGATCACAGGTGAAAGATTATTAGACTGATGAATTGAAACAATTGCATCTTAAAATGTTCCTCTGTTGGACTTCCCTGACGGTCCTCTGGTTAAGAATCTGCCTGCCAATGCAGGGGACATAATAGGTTCAATCTCCGTTCCAGGAAGATTCCACTTGCCTCTGGGCAACAATACACCGAAACTACTGAGCCTGCGCTCTAGAGACCACACCCTGCAACAAGAAAAGCCACCACAATGAGAAGCCCGAGCACTAAAACTGGAAAGTAGCTCCCACTTGCCACAAGGAGAGAAAGCCCACGCACAGAAACAAAAACCTAGCACAGCCCAAAGTAAATCAATCAATAAAAAACTTTTTAAATTTCCCTCTGTACACATCAAACATTTAAGTCTCAAAAGAATGTAATTCCTTCTCAAGGAACAATTTATGGTGGAAGAACCTGTCTCACAACTTGGAATCCTAAGACAATGGAATGTTAGAGGTACACACCAGCCTGCATTTCAGAAATTATCCAGCTCCTTACAGATGAAGTAACTGAAGTCTAGGAAGACAATATAGTATCTGTGAGACCTTGGGCAATTTACTTATTTTCTCTTGCTTCACTTTACTTACCTATTAAATCGATCTTAGGGTATGAAGAAAAGGGAACCCTCTTATACTGTTGGTGGGATTATAAATTGGTGCAGCAATAAATAAATAAATTAGTGCAGCTACTATGGAGAACAGCATGTAGGTTCTTTAAAAAGCTAAAAATAGAGTTGCCATATGATCCAGCAATCCCACTCCTGGGTATCTGTCTGGAAAAGATGAAAGCTCTAATTTGGAAAGATATACGCATGCCAGTGTTCTTATCGGCACTATTTACAATAGCCAAGACATGGAAGCAACCTAAATGTCCATCAACAGATGAATTGATAGAGAAGATGGGAACACATGACGGAATATTACTCAGCCATAAAAAAATGAAATAATGTCATTTATATCAATATGAATGAGCCTAGAGATTATCATACTGAGTGAAGTAAATCAGACAAAGGCAAATATCATATGATATCAGTTACCTATGGAATCTAAAAAAAAAATGACACAAACTTATTTGCAAAACAGAAATAGACTCACAGACATAGAAAACAAACTTATGGTTACCAGAGGGGGAGGGGGAGGAGGGTTAATTAAAAGTATGGAATTAACAGATACATGCCACTATACATAACACAGATAAACAACAAGGGTTTACTGTATGGCACAGGAAATTATATTCAATATCTGTTAATAATCTATAATGGAAAAGAATCTGAAAAAGATTGTGTGTATGTATGTATATACCTGAAAAATGGTAAATCAACTGTACTTCAATTAAAATAGATAAATCTTAGCAGTACCTCAGATTGCTATTGTAAGGAATAAATGAAATAATGCAAGTGAAAATTTTAAAGCTGTATTAAGCTCAAATATATCACTCAATAAATGTTGTTATGATTACAAAGATATAACAATGAATAAAGGGTCCTGAGTCTGCTGTTTAATTTAATTTAATTTTGGCTGTGCTGGGTCTTCAGCGCTGCTCAGGCTTTTCTCTAGTTGCAATGAGCGGGGGCTATTTCTCTAGTTGCAGTGCTCAGGCTTCTCACTTCAGTGACTTCTCCTGTGGCAGAGCACAGGCTTTAGGTCACATGAGCTTCAATAGCAGTGGTATGTGGGCTCAGTAGCTGTGGTTCCAGGGCTCTAGAGCACAGGCTCCATACCTGAGGCGCATGCGCTTAGTTTCTCCATGGCATGAGGGATCTTCCAGGATCAGGGATTGAATCCGTGTCTCCTGCCTTAGCAGGCAGATTCTTTACCACTGAGCTGCCAGGGAAACCCCTGAATCTGCTATTAATTTGCAATGAACTCAGAAAGTTCCTGAGGTTTCCCCATGTGTGAAATGAGGCTGGATTCGGTCAGTGTTCGAGTTGCACTGTGGAGTCCTCGTGCTTCCCTGAAGGACTGCAAGGGAGAGGATAGGAGACCAGTAGGCAGGCATTCAAACACTTAACCTTTCTTCTACCAAAGCTGTTTAGTTTTCATCTTCCTTATATTTTTTTGTTTGAGTAAAAGAGTTCTGCCAAAAAAATTTAATAACTACTTATTGAGATCATCTTTAAGCTTCTTTCAGTTCAAGAGTCTATGGTTTTGCAACAAACACACTGTGTTCTCCTATTATTATTTCAAAATACAGACAAAGATTTTAAAGTTTTGAGGATAAGATCAACTTGTGACTTTAGGTGCAGAGCCAGGACAGAACTCTAAGGTTTCCTGACCTTAAGGAAGAGACATGATAATCTTTTGAGGTTAATGGGAAGGAGATACTCAAATACTAAAGGGTCAGTAATGGTTATGGATGTTCTTGTGTCTTCCTTATGAGGAAACAGATTCTGCCTTTTTCCTTCTTTGTTTCTGCTTTAGTTAAGAATGCCTATTCTTCTTAACAGTGCTAATGACTAGTCTGTGATTGCTACATTTATTACCCAATCCTTTTCTGGGTAACTAAAGATTCAAAGTGCTGAATTAAAGTTTACTGGAAAAGAGAAATTTAAGGAGAGATGTTGCCATCACTTCTTTTTTAAGACTTTTTATGTGGGGTATAGTTGATTTACAGTGTTAGTTTCAGGTCTACAGCAAAGTGAATCAGTTATACACGAACATATATCCACTCTTTTTTAGATTCTTTTCCCATGTAGGCCATTATAGAGTATTGAGTAGAGTTCCCTGTACTATACAGTTATTATTATAGATAGATAGATAGATAACTTATTAGTTATCTATTTTATATATAGTACTGTATATTGACCATCACTTCCTATTCAGATTTTAAAGGTTATAGTTATTGCCATACTATTGAAATATCCAGGTGAGGATTTGTATGTTTCAGATGCAATTCTCTGATACAGTTCTAATTTTCAGAGATCTCATCCCAGTTTCAATGGTCTAATCAAAAAAGAGGTTGTAAGTATATCAAAATATTAAATAAGGAAATTTTGTTGGTACACAATAAAAGTTTATGATATGTTTTCTATTGGATTAAGTTACTACAATAGTCTTGTTTTCTGTTCAGACTTTCTCAGGATAAAAAGTGCTTCAGTTCAGTTCAGTCACTCAGTTGTGTCCGACTCTTTGTGACCCCATGGACTGCAGCACGCCAGGATTCCCTGTCCATCAACAACTCCCAGACTTTACTCAAACTCATGTCCATTGAGTCAGTGATGCCACCCAACCATCTCATTCTCTGTCTTCCCCTTCTCCTCTCACCTTCAATCTTTCCCAGCATCAGGGTCTTTTCAAATGAGTCAGCTCTTTCCGATGTCCAGAATATTGGAATTTCAGCTTCAACATCAGTCCTTCCAATGAACATTCAGGACTGATTTCCTGTAGGATGGACTGGTTGGATCTCCTTGCAGTCTGAGGGACTCTCAAGTGTCTTCTCCAACACCACAGTTTAAAAGCATTACTTCTTCGGTGCTCAGCTTTCTTTATAGTCCAATGATTTATATGTACTGAATGTATCAGATTCCAATATATAAATTCCATGCTGTTCTTTCAATTTTGCTTTTTTAAGAGTCTTTGAACTAATGTTCTATTGTATAAAAAAGTTAAAGGGCAATGATTTTTATCAGATAAGAAATGTAACTCCAATGTTCATAGCAACACTATTTACAATAAGTGCCCATCGGCAGCTTATTGACTTAAGAAGATGTGGTATACATATATTAATATATATATATCCCAATGGAATATTACTCAGCCATAAAAGAGTAAAATATTGCCATTTACAGGAACATGACGCTAGAGAGTACTAGGCTTAGTGAAATAAGTCAGACAGAAAAAGAGAATTACATGATATCACTAAAATGTAGAATCTTAAAAATAATACAAATGAATTTATTTATAAAACAGAAACAGACCCACAAATGCAGAAAACAAACTTATGGTTACCAAAGGGGAAGGGAGGGTGCATAAATTAGGAGTATAGGACTAACAGATACATACCACTATATATAAAATAAACTACAAGGATTTATTATAAAGCACAAGGAAATGTATTCAATATCTTATAATAACCTATAATGGAAAAGAATCTAAAAAAAAAGTATGTATATGTATAACTGAATCATTTTGCTATATATCTGAAACTAACACAATATTGTAAAGCAATTATGCTTTAATTGAAAAATGAAAGAGAAAGTAACTCTAAAAGATATGCAGCTTTCTATTGTTCAATTTTAATTCTCAGACTCTGTCACAAGGCATTGCATTCAAAACAATGGATCTGACTGTAAATGAAATAGCATGCTTCTGGATTTTCATGAAGATTTTATTAAAGCCTAAATTTCATACTAATCATTTGTACATATGCCTTGTTTTTATGCAATGGAAAGTACTGCATAGACAATAAAATCTTTTGCCTAGCCTTGATCCCGTCTCTGTGTTCTGTCACTCAGAGATAACCACTAGTCACAGTTTCTTATCTAGCAATTCAGAGATATTTAATGCATTTTTCTGCTATAAGAAAGCAAATCTTCAGTACTTACTATTTTATTTGATCCTCACAAAAACTGTGTACAGTAAACAGAAGATTTCCTTCCTGATCACAGAAATGAAAATGGAGGCTTAGAAAAGTGAATCAATTATTATGACTCTGTTGTACAACTAATAAGTTGATCACACAGTCAGGGCTTTATTAAGCACCTCTTACATCCAGGCATTGGGTTGAGGGATGGAGACAGGACTCCATGCTCAAATGTATTATATCTTGGTTAGTTTGGGGGAGGCTTTCATATAATGTAAATGTGATTAATGGAGAAATCCTGATTCATGAGTATAATATACCCAGGGCTTCCCAGGTGGTTCAAGTGGTAAAGAATCCATCTGCCAATGGAGGCACCACAGGGGAAGCCGGTTCAATCCCTGGGTCAGAAAGATCCCCTGGAAGAGGAAATGGCAGCCCACTCCAGTAGTCTTGCCTGAAAAATGCCATGCACAGAGGAGCCTGGCAGGTTACAAGCCATGGGTTCACAAAGAGTTGAACACAACTGAGTGACTGAGCGTGCATGATACACTCAACGCTATTCTGCGAGAGCTGAGGCCAGAGGAAAGAGAAAAGTAAAGGTTGGCTTTTCTAACTATAGTATTGCCTACCTTGGCATCTGGGTTTTCATTTTACAGACTTCTTAGGAAACACCAACTGTTATAAGGAAGTGTTGCTTTTGGTTTAATGTTTATCCTGCTAGTGAACTCCACCCTTAAATGATCTTAGTGACTAATAGGACTGGAACCAGTTCTCGCTTACCAGATGCAAATTCCACTTACCAGCTTGTTTTTTGTGCCTTCTGCTGATTTGCAGTCATAGGCAAATCTAGACTAAAGAAGTTCTTGAATGAGAATAGGCAATGATGCAGTTAAATTTGCTCTTTAATTTCAAAATTGGCCTCACCTAAAAGTCGTAGTCAGTCGGTTGGTCTTATGTTCTCTGACGGTTAGGGCACCCTCTCTGGTCATCCGCAGTGACTCAGAAGGCAGCTGCAGAGAACAGGAAGGCCTGAGACTCATGTGACAAACCATCGGCCTTCGCCAGGGCAAACAAAGCAGGTGGAAGTCTCCGGCTCCCCTCAGCTTTATGTTGCATTTCTGGATTTTTTTTTTTTCTCTTCTGCTTCAAACTGCTCTGAATTTTCTCCTTGACCTAGTTTCATCTGTGAAAAAATGCCATCCGAAAGGGCCTGCCGAGATGTTGTCTGGGCCTGTGTCACTGAAGGCCAACAATCTGTTTGCACACAAAGAATGGAAAAAATGTTTCTGTGCTTCAAAGATTACTAAACACACTCCAAAATGAATCAAGTTCCTTCCAGCAGGGATAATTTCCACTAATTGGGAAAACAAAGCTATCAATATTCAGTCACCAACCACTAGATTTCAGAAGAGACCACATGTCCTCACAGTTTCATGCAGTTTTTCTTGGCCAGGTTTAAGCCATTGTTTCCCAAAGTGTGGCCTGAGGGCCACCTACGTCAGAATCATGAAGATTAAGGAATCGTTATTGCTAGAGAAGGAGCCAGTAGTCTGTGATTTTTAACAAACATTTCAACACACACAACTCATTTTTATTTTTATTGGAGTATAATTGGTTTACAATGTTATGTTAGTTTCTGCTATACTGCGAAGTGAAACATGTATACACATATCCCTTCTCTCTCAAACGTCCCTTCCCCCTCCCCAACTCCTACTTGTCTAGGTCATCACAGAGCACCAAGCCATGCTGCCTGTGCCACACAGAAGCTTCCCAGCAGCTATCTGCTTTATACATAGTAGTGTTTACATGTCAGGCCTGCTGCTGCTGCTGCTACTAAGTCACTTCAGTCGTGTCCGACTCTGTGGGACCCCATAGACGGCAGCCCACGAGGCTCCCCCGTCCCTGGGATTCTCCAGGCAAGAACACTGGAGTGGGTTGCCATTTCTTTCTCCAATGCATGAAAGTGAAAGTGAAGTTGCTCAGTCGTGTCCGACTTCGAGACCCCATGGACTGCAGCCTACCAGGCCCCTCCATCCATGGGATTTTCCAGGCAAGAGCACTGGAGTGGGTTGCCATTGCCTTCTCCGAATGTCAGGCCTAGTCTCCCAGTTCGTCTCATCTTCTTCTTCCCTCCCATGTTCACATGGCCATTCTCTACTGCTGCGTCTCTATTCCTCCCTGCAAACAGGCTCATCTGAACCGTCTTTCCAGATTCCATAGATATGCATCAATATACAATATTTGTTTTTCTCTTTCTGACTTACTTCACTCTGTATGACAGACTCTAAGTCCAACCCTATCACTACAAATGACCCAGTTTTATTCCTTTTTATGCCTAAGTAATATTCCTTTGTATATACGTATCACATATATACAGATGTACCATATCTTCATCTCTTCATCTGTTGATGGACATTTAGGTTGCTTCCATGTCCCGGCTATTGTAAATAGTGCAGCAAACATTGGGGTACAATTGTCTTTTTGAACTACGGTTTTCTCCAGATATTTGCCCAAGAGTGGGATTGCTGGGTCATATGGTAGTTTTTTAGTGTTTTTTTTTTCTTTTAAGGAAGCTCCATGCTGTTCTCCATAATGACTGTACCAGTTTACATTTCCACAAAGAGTGCCAGAGGGTTCCCTTTTCTCCTATAACTAGTTTTTATGCATGAAATTAACTCAGCTAAGTCAGAGTTCACAAGCCTTCATTGGTAACATCAGAGACAGTCCTGGGGAAGAGGGTTTTTGCTAATGCCTGCCCTGTTTTTACCTCTCTTTTTCCTTCTATCCCTGCCAAAATGCCATTTCTGAAAATATTGCATGGTCATTATAGAAGGAAAGAGAGGAAAGAAGAGCTAAGGAAATAGCCGTGTTCTCTCTCGATTGTGCTAGTGTGGGAATAGTTCTGTTGACTGAAGAAAAACCTCATAATCTAAAAACTGCAAGTTAAGTTTTATTCCTGGATCTTACCAAGGACTGTAGCCTGGGAGACAGCTTCTTGGATAACTCTGAGGAACTGCTCCCAAGAGGTAAAGGAGGAGCCAGGATATTTAGGAGGTTTCTTTCTTTTTTTCTGGGAAAAAAAAATGTGGTTGAACCTCAAAAGATTACTGCTAGTCACAACAGACATCTCAAGTTAATGATTTTAGTGCTTTTCTAGGTATACATGTATGCGAAGATACAAGGATCTGGGTTCATTAAAATTATTTCTTAGGAATGCATCTTAACTATCTAGGGCCAAGATCCAAAGCACAGAATACTTCCTGTTTTTCTGTATCTTGAATTCCCCATGGGGCACACTGTCCTTGGTGGTTGGCTAGAGTGGCCAATGGCTTGATCCTTGTAGAACTGGATGGTAGGCAACATTCTTTGTTCATTGGAATGCCAGGCAACATTCTCTGTCTACAGTTCCCTGGCCTGTGCTGGGAATGTGAGAGGTCAGATTCCCAACATGGCCAAATGGAAGAAAAAGGAAACAGGCTCATCTAGATGGCTGATGCAGTACATCCAATGCTTTCTCAACATTGTCCTGCCTTTGGACTTACCTGGTAGCTCAGATGGTAAAGCGACTGTCTACTATGCGGGAGACCCGGGTTCAATCCCTGGGTTGGGAAGATCTCCTGGAGAAGGAAATGGCAACCCACTCCAGTATTCTTGCCTGAAAAATCCCATGGGGAGAGGAACCTAGTAGGCTACAATCCATGAGGTCACAAAGAGTCGGACATGACTAAGGGACTTCACCTTCACTTTCACTTTGGCTAGAAGCAGGGCTCCGATGCTAAATTCAAGTTCTTTGTAATCTTGGTGTTCTCTAATAAGCTACTTAGCCCAAACAAAGAAGAAAAAATGATTTCATCAATGCCTTAAAAATAAACATTTCTAAAAGGATTGATTTTAGAAAACAATGGACCAGAATGCTTAAAAATCCTCTTCAAAAGTTGTTTAAAATACAAACCTCCCCTTCTCCCCATTCTAATTAAGTAAATATGGTTTGGTGTTTGGGAAACTGCATTTACTAAAGCACCTAAAGTCATTCTAAAGCAAATTTATCAGGGGACACATTAAGATATCACTTGTTGAATTTTCTGGAGCAAAGATAGACTGGAAAAGAAAGACATTTGCAATGTCCACAACTAACAGGAGATTTCATAGCCAGAACAGCAGTTTTCAAAGTGTAGTCTCTGAACTCATGGGGTCTCTGAGAATTTTCAGGAGGTTTGCAAGATTGAAAATGTTTTTATAATAATACGAAGACTTTATTTGTCTTTTTCATGTGTTGACTTTTGCTCCCATTGTCCAAAACCAGTATTGGGTGAAATTGATGGCCCAGGTAACTAAGTGAATTTATTGAAATAGAAAACATAGGAAGAATAGCCTACATGGAGGGGAAGACTTTAATGTTGGAGATATTGATTTGCGGTACCTATTTATTGGACATCCAGATAGAGTTGGTCTGTAGGCATTTATGGATTCGGAGCTCAGCAGAGAGTTCTGAAGTGGTCGTATCTGCAATGGATAGTAATTATGCTTCTTCTTTACATACACCTGAATCCTCATGACTATGTTAAATCTCCATGATATTCTCTTTTTGTCCAAGAATACACAGTCAAGGATACCCTTGCCCATCTCTGTATCCTTGAGCAAGTTAAACAAGCTTCTCTGTTTCTCAATTTTCTCATTCATAAAATGAGGTTAAAGAACTTGTGTTATGGGAGTGCTTGTGAGTATTAAAGGACTTAAGGTATAAAATACCAAGAGTAGTCCATGGTACACAGCAAGCACTCCATAAATTATCAATGTTTTGTAATTATGGCGCTTGTACTTTCTCTTAGTAGAACTTGTCATAGTTGTTAGCATATAATTACCATGTTACAAGCTCCATGAGAGTTTGGGTCTTGCTTCCTGCAATATCCTTAGCACTACTACATAGTGGATATGCAATACTCATTCAATAAATAATAAATCAGTTACCCAGGGTTGTGGTTATATTGTTGTGAATTTTTCCATCTTTAAGCTGCCTTTTACTTAAATCAACAGGTTGGAGGAGTGAGTTTGCTGTGACTTGTTTTGTGCTCTGTAGAGTGTTGTGTTCCTCAAAATCTCTATGATGGTGGCCCCACACAGGGGTCAATAAATGTTTAGAGATTGACTGATTGTATGTTGTGGATTGGTCCTCATTTCCTCACTCAGCTTTGCCTGTCTTCATGCTGTTTGTTTGTTTTTCCTTTTGGGCCACATCCCACAGCATGGGGGGATCCTAGATCGCCAGCCAGGGATTGAACCTGCACCTCCTACATTGGAAGCATGGTATTCTAACCACTGGACTGCCAGAAGAGTCCCTAGAGGTCAAATTTTTACTTGGATTTTTTGAAATATAGTCTGGCATCCATAGGAACTTGCCAATTTTTGAGCTAAAAAAAATGGCCTGAAAAATCAAATACCTCATTCTCATGACCAATAACTGACTACTTCATTATCTCAGATGTTACAGATAGCACTAAATCCCACACATGCCCACACTATGGATTAGTAGGTGTTAGTTTAATGAAACGTGTTTGTCTTTTTCATCTTATGCTTTGCAAATAGATTGGTAGGTACTCACTATTATTCAGTTTGCTGCTAAGTCGCTTCAGTCGTGTCCGACTCTTAGCGACCCCATGGACTGAAGCCTACCAGGCTCCTCCACCCAAGGGATTTTCCAGGCAAGAGTACTGGAGTGGGGTGCCATTGCCTTCTCCGATTGTTCAGTTTGTTGTACCCAAATCATAACTATATTAGAGTACCAATAATTCACTAGCTGCATAGATTTGGGCAAATAATTTCTTTCTGGAAGTAAATTTCCTCACTGATAGAATGAAAGCCTTGAATTCAGGTCTAAGATGTCTTCTAATTCTAATGTCTTCCCCTCCACACCCAGTATCATTTGGTGCCATATCAAACAGCACCATATCAAACAAATTAACTTTTGTTCATCTTCCCCCTCTGTTCAAAGGGGAAAATAAGACTTTGTCTTTCCATAAATCTGGAAGTAAAGTGTTTTGTTTGTTTTTTCGTTGTGCTCATGTTTCTAAAAGGGATTTTTTCTTGAAAATAAAATACCGAAAATAGACTTTTTT
>SJYQ01003526.1:43606-53864 GCA_006410935.1 Redunca redunca
TGCTACGATGAATGAACTTTATATTTCAGAACTTATTTATAATTTATCACACCTTTTCAATATTTTATAGAAATAAACCCAAATGTCCTTTAAGTTTACAAAAAGGTTCTCAACAGACACCTGAGTAATAAAACAAACTTATACAGGTTAAGGACAAAAATGAGTCAGTTACTAAGCACTAATTTGTCTTCACCCAAAAGTGAAGAGCAGACTCATTGAAAAAGACCCTGATGTGGGAAAAGACTGAGGGCAGGAAGAGGAGACAGAGGGTAAGATGGTTGGATGGCATCACTGACTCAACGGACATGAATCTGAGCAAACTCCAGGAGACAGTGAAGGACAGGGAAGCCTGGGGGGTATATTCCATAAGGTCTCAAAGAGCCAGACACAACTTTGTGCCTGAACAACAACAAAAAACTGATACTAAGAGGAAAATTTGAAGGGGGGGGAGGGGAGGGTGGTTAGAAAGAGACCAAAATATCCAGATGATTTTTCAGCCCTTTGACACCACTTTGCCTGTGTAAACAGAGTCCAGAGTTAAACAAAAAGTCATGAGCAGGGAAAATAATATGGATTCTAACCTTTCTCCCAATTTTATCCTAATGAATGTTGTCCTCTTAAATTGTCGCAACATTTGGCCGCTTTCTTTGGATTTTTCCTGCATATACTCCCTTGTCTACTCAGTAGCCTATGAACAGGTGCATTCTGTCCTTGATTTGGCTGAAGGACTCTTTGTTTCAGAAGGATTTTGCTTAACCAGAAATTTCTTACTTGGCATTCCCATTTCTGCAGCCTTCATGTACTTCTTCCTATCAAGAGACTTCTGTGTTGCAGCTGAAAGAGCCACTCGTGGACTTTTCATTTTATCCATTTGCCTGAGCATTTTCTCTTTGCGAACTTCTCGATCATGATGTAGAATAGACATTCTTTCAGCTGCATCCATTACAAAGAATATGTCATGAATGCCATACAGGGCAGCTCGCAACTGAGCTAACACTTTTTCCTGAGGAGAAGCATCTTGTGCTGAAACAACTCCTCTCTTTAAAGGTGCTTCTGACTGAAAACTTCTTATAAATTCCATAGTATCTTTAACAGTTTGTCAAAGTTGTTTCAGCTTATCTGTCTGCATAAGCCTACGAGTAAGGAATCCTTTTGCCACTGCAGTTACTTTGTTAAATTTTGCTTGTACTTCTGGACTGAAAACCTGAGACCACTTAGTTTTGGCCCTTCCAAAAGGCCTTGTTACTGAGAGTTTGGTCAAGCCACTAGTTGATGATCCCCAGAGGTAGAACGGTACTTCATTTGCAGAACCAAAGCTATGTTGTAGGGCAGAACTTGTGAAACCAGAACTATCTGAATTCGAAGTATGGAGTGAATCCACTTGAGACAGCATTGTGTCTAGTAAACCAGAGTCACTTATCTTTCTCCATTCGAAGTCCATAGCATTGCTAATGTCCAATTCAGAGGCCTCTGCTGTAATTACCGTCTTCTCTTTTAACCTTTTCTCCTGTTCTTCTATGTCCTTTTGCAGTCTTTCCTGTTCCCTTTCCTGCTCAGCTATGAGTAGTGATAACCGCTGGGCATGCTGTTGTTCTAGTCTCTTCCGCATTTCTTCAAAAGCTAACATCTTGCTTTTTAGTATCTCCTCGCCTTCTTTGGAACTACTTTCTAACATCTTATTCTTGACGTAGACAGATCCTTTAGAATATCTTTTTTCTGGCAAATGTTGCCTTTCCTGTTCAGCTATTCCAGTTGTTACAACATAAGGGTAGTTTTCTTTTTGCAAATTATCAGTGTCTAAATCAAGTCTCCGTTTAACTTTCTCAAAACTGTTTTCCAAAAATTGTTCTTTTCTGCAGGACACTGTAGGGGTATCCATCTGCTGTCTGGTATTCTGGTTCTGCATCAGTAAAGGAGATGGGTTTTTTACATTATAAGACTTACTCAGTTCCATCTGTAAGTTGCAGGAGTTTTTCTTTAACACATTGGTTGACTTGACTCCACTCATAGTACCGAAGTTTTGACTCAGAACACCCTCTCTGGCAGCATATGGCTCATGCAGTCTTTCCCCTGCAGTACATGTACTGTCCATTCTGTGCGGTCCTCTCGCATCAGATATTAACTGACCTTCCATGAGAGCAAGTCCATGAATAACTTTATTTTCTAATTGATTACCTGAAGGTTGACATACCTGATTTGATTTACCTAAAATCATTTCCTGTATGGCTTCTGTATTTTTGCTGACATAAACCTTACTTGAACAAACTGCTGCTAAATCAACTGGTAACTTTGGCACTGTTTCAGGTACATTTGTTTTTTCATCAGTTTCTTGAACAACTAACTCTACTGCCTGTTCTTTCCCTTTAGGACTTAATTCTGAAGCATTTATTGGGTTATTTATAAGTATATGACATGCTGATGATGGCCTAGAACGCCTTCGATGCATTTTAGGACTCAGGCTTGGCTCTGGGCTAGGTATTTTGGCATACGAACCAGTAAGACTTTTGATAACATTATTTTCAGTAACAAAAGTGGGAATGCCTTGGAAATTAGAATCAGTCTCTAAAACAGTGGAATGGCCAGTTCGTATAGATATGTCCACTTTAGAAAAGTTACCTAAAACAGATGTATTCATGCTGCTTGCTTGAGTGAAAGCACCTTGGAGAAGAACATTTGATTTATTAAGGCTTGGTTTGTCAGGAATAACTGAACCACAGTGTTTGCCTATCAACTGGCACTTCTCCTTTCCATTGTCAGTCACCTTAACGGCATCATTTTCTTTGTCTGAATGACTCTCATTAACACTACTCTTTACACTACTTCTCAGACTGCGCCTAGACTGCTCCCTTTCTATATATTCCTTTGACTTTTTCATCAGGTTCTGAAGACTCATTATGTAGGGATCCGGAGTAACTTCCTCCAAAAGTGATGGATCTTGTTCTTCATTTGTTGGAAAGAGAACATCAGAAGTAAGTGTCTCTTGTGCAGCTGTTGAGGAAGTCTTTAAAGAAGCTTCATTTTCTGCCTGGCTAATATTTGAACTATCACATTGCTTCAGATAACTCAATTCTTCCGAGTCCCTAGCTAAGTCTATCACATTAGATTTAAATCGCTCCTCATTATTCAATGGCAAAATTCCAGTTATCTTTTCAAACTTTGTTAAAGTAGAGTGTTCAGTAGGGCTTGGCAAGATATTTGGAAGTGTAGCAGGAACATTCAAGTTTCTGACTTCTGAATTAGAGTAAACTGTTTCAGTCTCCCACTGATGAAAATCACTGGCATTAGGTGCTTTTCTAACCTGAAAAAGGAAATACAAATATTAACATTTCATCACTACACAAAAAGCCTTTGATTTCACTGTTTTCTAAAGCAAAACTGAAATTGAAGATTCAGAATTCTAATATTTAAAAACACAAACAAAAACTCAGATGACCTTTTCCATGGTATTCTGTATCATATGGAGCACAAATTACTATAAAAAGCATCTATTGGTCATGCTGGACTATTAAAAGATTAAAAGAAAAAAGTAACATCTAAATAATCTAATAAAATTATGAATGTATGTACACATCTATACACACATACATATATATTCATATACCAACGTGCAATTTAATCTTGGAATAGAAGTATTTTCCATAACTTTCTTCTGGTTATATGTCATTAACATCACCAACTGCTTCTCCTATGAGAACTATCATCTAAGGATATGTATAAGATAAATACCAAGTCATTAAATTTCTCACTTAAACGATTCCTCTTTAAGAAAGGTTAACTTGCCCAGGATATTGATTAAGCAACAGTAATCCAGTACCAAAACTCTTCCCTCCCACATGCTTGCTCCAAATTTTAACTAAAACCTTCTGTATGATGAGACAAATTTGTGGTAAATGATAGCTCAGCTATGTAGTCTAATACTTGAAAAATAAAAACTTTAACTTGAAACCCAATACATTAAAGCAAATTCCAATTTGATTAACCAATGACTACTTAAAACAACTGCCTGCTAATGAGTTTTTGAACAAGCAAAGTAAGTTAAAAAGCTTAATAAAAAAAAAAAAAAATGTCANAAAAAAACTTAAAGAGAACAATTGTATACACAAGATTCAACAGAAAAAAAAATAAAATTACATTTTGGATCTATTATTTTTAAATAAAAAGTGAACTAGGATGTTTTCTAAAGATTCAGTTCAGTTGCTCAGTTGTGTCCAACTCTTTGTGACCCAATGGACTGCAGCACGCTAGGCTTCCCTGTCCATCACCAACTCCCAGAGCATAATTCTAAACATTATACAAGCATACATGAAACTGGCAAAAATCATTACTAAATTATCTTATGAATACAGACTCCAGAATCCTGAATTTTAAAAGATTTTTAAGTTGTTTTGTGTTGTTTTTCTTAGACAACATGGCACTCCTATTTTAGCTTGTAAATCCCAAGACATACAATTGTTTCCAGGTTCTCTGCAATAAACAATACAATGAGATATACGTACAACTTCACAACTGAAATAAAATAAAAGGGATACATACTCAGGACACGTGTTCACAGGTTTAAGTAAAATTATTTCCTCAAAATAGCTAAATGTTACACATCTGTGATATTCAGCACCCATCCTTTTTATACATCACTAAAATAAGCCTTTGATTATACAATTAAAATAACAACAAAAACAATCTACCACAAAATCACAGATTTTACAGGTAAAACAGACCTTAGAAAGCTACTTGTGTAAGATAAAATTTCTCTAACTGCATAACTAATTCATTACTCTATATTGTACATGCAGAGAAAGTTTTTAAACTCAACGATAATCCCATTACTACTATATGTGAATTATTCCCTCAATGGACCAAGAATAATATGCCAGTTTTGTTCCAAAAATAGGAAATATGTAATAAATCAAAAACCCACCCCTGTTGTGCTACTCATTATAGTTTTTAAATTCAATATGAGAAGTAATTATACTTTACAAGATCAACTACCCACAGCGAAAGGAAGGTAGCAGTTAGTGGGAAATATCATCTAGCATGAATTACATGAACCACATACCTCTAAGATTACAAAACAATTAAAAGATGTAACCAGCAAAACAGTGCTACATATGGCAGAAATTATTTAACTTACTCGGTATTTTTCTTTTTAGTATGACGATCCAGAACTTAAATTGTTTATACAAATCTAAAGAAACTGCAAAAGGTAAAGATGTGTGGTTTAAATAGTTTCAGTTTATATCTAAGATGCATCAAGAAAATTCTGTTATGTAATCTAAATTGCATTTGTATATCTAAGATCAGAATTTTCACCAAAAAATATTGGAAGCAGTTATTTACTTTAGCAGAGAATGAGAATAAGGTCACTGAGTCAATAGACTGATTAGTTCAGAGGTAAACTACAATGGCCAATTCTATCATTTTGTCACTGAGAATTCAATGTTTTTAGAGTCATAAGACACAGACAATAAGCAACTATACTCAGTGTATGGGTCCACTGTCTAAATACCCTCTGATTCAAGTACTGAGCATCACTAACAAGCAAGTGAATTTTCTTTGGAGTAACTGACATGGAATATCACAAATTACAAAGCTTCTCAAACACAACTGCATATTGGTAATTAACTACTAAAGCAAATATATTTCTGAAAAATTATCATCAAGGCCTACCTCATGATTTCTTAATTATAATTTAAAAGAGCTTATATTACACACCTGAACATTTTCAAGAATCTCCTGGACACGAGTCAGTAAAGCCTTCTTCCTGTTAACCTGCCTTCTTGCTTCGACATCAAGTGCTTTCTGCTTTTCTTGTTGCATTTCCTTTCTTTTCTCAATATTAAGCTGAAAAACATCATAAATATGTAATTACTTCTCATAAATGTAAAAATATCATAAAATCAGGAAGTTCTGAACCAGAATGATTAAAGATGTGTGCAACAGGTAAAACTATCTATAGTGAAAGAAATATGAACCGTGGTTGGGGTTGATAACTGGGATGAAGGATGTGAGATCTTTCTGTGGTGATGCAAATGTTCTGTATTGGTGTGAGTTCTAAATGGATGCCATGTATCACAACTCAAAAAAAAAAAAAAAAAAGCTATGTCTCTCCTTTTGAAAAGGGTTAAGCATCTTTTAGATATTTATAAGCCTTTCTTTTATTTTTCTGTGAACAACCTTACTGATTCACTATTTAAAAAAAATTATTTAAAATCAAAGACCATTTACCAGTGGAGAAAGCACAGCCACTCCATGGAAGCGAATAAGTGAGATGCTTTCAGACTGGACAGGTAGAAAGCTCTCTGTGGATAATGATGCTTCTTGGATTCTGGAGAGACTTTTCTCACAAAACTTCTCATACTCCTCCATCTTCCCACAATCACACTACAGCAGGGGAAAAAAGCCATTTTTAATGTGCTGATCTTAAGTTTATTTGGCAAATCTGTAAAATATTCCTAGAATTCACAATTTCTAGAACTGGGCTTCCCAGAGTTGTTTTCCTGATCAGGAGCTAATTCTTGGGCACAAAAAAGACCTCAAGACTCTGCCCAATTAAGCCTGGCTTTATATATTAAACATTTCTGAAGATTTGTATATAGTCAGTCTTTAAATGTGATTAATTTAGAAAGGCACAAAGAATTCAGCAATGAAACCTTCTGAAAAGAAATGCTATACAACCTAACTAACTTCAGACTGTAAAACAATATTATCTTTTCTTCAGCAGGACTTATCTATACATCACAGGAAAAAGTATATAATACAAAGGTAGGAATCCTTCTTAGCAAAACAAAAAAGGGGGGTGGAGGCTAAACAAATAAGAAAGATATTTACTTTCAAAAATTCTTCTACGACGAAGTCCAGTCTATCACCTGCGTATCTTTAAGAATATAATTTGACTCCATGATAACTGGCCAAATCAGAAGTGAAAAATAGAATCTATTGGCCCTCATATTAATTCTACTTTATAGTTGAAAAATGGAACTATCACCAAACTACTTACAACAATCAGTCCAGTACTTTCACAATTTCTGGAAAACTGTGATGGTGGCTATGAAAATATAAGGTAACCAGGAAGGATTAGCTACCAATTCATTCATCCAGCATGTGTTAAATATTTGATTGCCTGTTTTCACAGTATTATGTCTGGCATTGTTTCCTTTAAATAAGCAAGGGAAAGGGAAAGAGAGCTATCACTGGACTCATAACCAACAAGGATATGAATTGTGAAAACTGAAAAACTAATACGATAATATTCCTTTAAGTGTTCATTTTAAAACAATTAATTAACAAAAAAAAGAGAGGGAAGTGAAATTCAATTCATGACGTGGGATATGCAAAGATGAAATAAGATACAATATGATACTGCCCTAAGCCTCAAGGTACTTAAAAATTTAGTACTCTAATGTATCCAGGACAAACAATAGTACAAATGGAAATGAAGGAAAATCATATATGAAATTATGATTACATTATGAGAAAATAAGATCTATTGCTACTTTTGACAAACTGGTAATCCTTTTTTTTTTGGTAGTCTTATGAATAGCAAAACTTCTTCTTACCATCCCATCAATTCTAATTATTTCTATTTTCATTTATGCAAATTGAGAACTTAATTTCAAAGAAATGGTTCTCTAGTGTATAAATGAGATTATCTTGCAAACTTAAATTCATAAAACAAGAAAATAAAATACAAAACAGCTTACTGCATGATAACCAAAGCAGGCCTCACTTAGTCTAGGCTTCAACCCACATTATATATTAAAAATTAGAATAGGCAGAAGCTAAGATATAAGAGAAAGTTAAATGATCCCCTCTCTACTAAAATACTTCAAAAGAATTTTTAACACAACCCACACATCCAGCATTACAAGAAACAAAAATAGATTACTCATACAATTAATGTAATATACTTCTAACGGATACACAAGCAAAGCATGGAAGGTCTGGGAAATTTAAGGAAATAAAATATCTTTATGGTAATAGCTTTATATTTCTTTCAACATCATATAAATATGCCTCATTGCTTCAGAAAGTTAAATTCATATCCCTTAAACAGTGTGTGTTTGCCATACACACTGCAGACATACAGCAATATATTATTATTACCGCATAACTTATGGCCTATGATAATGCATTAAACATCCAAATACAAGTCTAATATCATGATTATGAAAATAACCAAGTGACTCTATAGCATGAACCCTGTATCATTCACTATCACACTATCCTGCCTTTTCCCAAGTTTCATAACACTTACCCCTATCTGAAATTATCTTATTTCCTTGGGTTTTGTCTGTCTTCCTCCACCAAAATGTAATCTCCATAAGCACAGGTACCTTCTCAGTCTTGCTCACGACTGAATCCCCATTACATAGGACAAAGTCTGTACACAGGAGGCACTTCATAAAAATACTGAATAAACAGAATAGTTAGCTTAAATAATAAAGTCAATCAGAAAAAAGAAGACAGTGGACTACACTGCAAAGAAGCTAGCAAAGAAGAATGGAATTTAGAGAATAGGACTTTCATTGATGACCCTATTCCCAGAGAAAATGGTACCTCTAAACTGCAAAGGCAACCATTTAAAAATCGAGCGCCGGAATCCTATATAATTAAGCAACAGAGAACTCCGTTTCTCATGCCACAATTACCTCTGTTAACAGGGTTTTATTTTAAGGGAGCATTGATTACAAAGCCACTGCAACCACAAATCTACTGCCCCATACTTTACCACTAGGTATTACTGGTCCACTTGAATTAATAATTTGTTGGCTGCATCAAGTTCAGACACGGCCTGTCTTCTCCACTTAAACTAAGATCCTTCTCCAAATGAGCCTCTTTGCAATCCCGATAGACTCACAACTCTGCTACCTGCTCCTCACCAGTGTTCCATCAGAAATGTCACTGAAGGGGATCTTAAAAGAACACAGAATATGTCCTGTTTATACATCCTAGCTACTTGTTTACCCACTAGTCTTTTCAAAGGGGCAAAAAAAAAGGGGGGGGGAGCTTTCTTTTTCAGGCACACACGACCTGTAAGTTCTTGGCAATTCACTTACCATCTTTATGCCTGTAAAATAGGTATAATCATAGTATCTGCTTTGACGAGATTCTGTGTGGATTCATTAATAGGACATGCAGAAAGCAACGAATGGGAGCAACTTTCATTAGGAAGAGAATGATGACAACTAATTTTTTCCACTAGTTTATGAATTCCTAGAGGCCAGTGACAGTGCTTGGTTTCTGCTAAGATTCAAATTTGACTTAAAAACGTGGAGGTTGAAGAGGGAGGGGACATATGTATACCTATGGCTGATTCATGTTGAGGTTTGACAGAAAACAACAATATTCTGTAAAGCAATTATCCTTCAATTAAAAACTAAATAAAAAAAAATTTTTTAAAGCGTGGAAAGGGGGACCTCGGCTTCCTCATTTTGCTGCGTTCATACCCCTCCCCATTTAGTCAAACTCTAGGCGCCTGCCATTTGCTTAAATTGGGAGCAGGGAACTGGGGTTATAACCAGGCAGAAGCAAAGGCTGTAAACCACCTAGAAGCATGAGGGCCAATAAAGATGATTTGCTTTTTTATCCTTCTCCTTATGCCCCCAGAGAGTCACAAACGCAGGATGAAGAATGCGCCTGGGCCCTTAAGCTGGTGATAACTGGCATTCAGAAATGGCCAGTGCACACCCTGGGACGCTCCCCTTGACGGGTGAAAAAAAAAAAAATGGCCCAACCAGTTCTATCAACAGGAGATGGTTCCCCAGTTTTGGTCTGATTTTATTTACGGGGACCCTCTGCCGTCTCCCCAGCGCCCCAAGCCCACCTTCCCCAGCTCCTCTGATAAAGCTCCATCCCGAGCACACACCAGGCGATGCCAGCATCTGAACATCACCTCCGCGACCTAAGCCGCCGGCCCCCGGGGCGCCCGCCTCCACAGCCTAAGTCTTTCCAGGGGCTCGAGGTCCGGAAACCCCTGCGCTGGGGTTTCCTTCAGCTCCTCAGCGCGCCAATTCCGCCAGCCCTGCGGCCTCGCAGCCGAGACCCGCTGAGTCAAGCCCTCTCTTAGGCACACACCTGTTCTCCCACGGTCCCGGCAGGTTTCCTCCCCTAGCTCCTGGCCTTGGTAGGAAGCAAACTGCTCAATTGGTACTGACTGAAAACAGCTCCGTTCGCCGCCGCCTTCTCCTCCTCCTCCCCGCCATATTACGGTACTCTGGCGGCAACGCGGGCTCCTGGCAACCGCCGCCGCCGCCGCCGCCGC
>SJYQ01003526.1:54196-82956 GCA_006410935.1 Redunca redunca
CTATTAATACCAAATGGACTGTAAAAGATTCATAATTTAAATAAGAAAATCCTTTAAAAAAGCCTATCAAGTGGCAATACACTGTAGCTAATTATGCTCTCTGATAAATGAAAGTAACCTGAACAGGTGAAGACAATTATTACTACTCTGCAAATTGTGAATTTAAAGTATTAAATAAAGATGCCCTCTGTTTGGCAGATATTAAACACTTCAAAGCCTTCTTACCTTTGGAACTACTTTCTAACATCTTATTCTTGACGTAGACAGATCCTTTAGAATATCTTTTTTCTGGCAAATGTTGCCTTTCCTGTTCAGCTATTCCAGTTGTTACAACATAAGGGTAGTTTTCTTTTTGCAAATTATCAATGTCTAAATCAAGTCTCCGTTTAACTTTCTCAAAACTGTTTTCCAAAAATTGTTCTTTTCCGCAGGACACTGTAGGGGTATCCATCTGCTGTCTGGTATTCTGGTTCTGCATCAGTAAAGGAGATGGGTTTTTTACATCATAAGACTTATTCAGTTCCATCTGTAAGTTGCAGGAGTTTTTCTCTAACACATTGGTTGACTTGACTCCACTCTCAGTACCGAAGTTTTGACTCAGAACACCCTCTCTGGTGGCGTATGGCTCATGCAGTCTTTCCCCTGCAGTACATGTACTGTCCATTCTGTGCGATCCTCTCGCATCAGATATTAACTGACCTTCCATGAGAGCAAGTCCATGAATAACTTTATTTTCTAATTGATTACCTGAAGGTTGACATACCTGATTTGATTTACCTAAAATCATTTCCTGTATGGCTTCTGTATTTTTGCTGACATAAACCTTACTTGAACAAACTGCTGCTAAATCAACTGGTAACTTTGGCACTGTTTCAGGTACATTTGTTTTTTCATCAGTTTCTTGAACAACTAACTCTACTGCCTGTTCTTTCCCTTTAGGACTTATTCTGAAGCATTTATTGGGTTATTTATAAGTATATGACATGCTGATGATGGCCTAGAACGCCTTCGATGCATTTTAGGACTCAGGCTTGGCTCTGGGCTAGGTATTTTGGCATACGAACCAGTAAGACTTTTGATAACATTATTTTCAGTAACAAAAGTGGGAATGCCTTGGAAATTAGAATCAGTCTCTAAAACAGTGGAATGGCCAGTTCGTATAGATATGTCCACTTTAGAAAAGTTACCTAAAACAGATGTATTCATGCTGCTTGCTTGAGTGAAAGCACCTTGGAGAAGAACATTTGATTTATTAAGGCTTGGTTTGTCAGGAATAACTGAACCACAGTGTTTGCCTATCAACTGGCACTTCTCCTTTCCATTGTCAGTCACCTTAACAGCATCGTTTTCTTTGTCTGAATGACTCTCATTAACACTGCTCTTTACACTACTTCTCAGACTGTGCCTAGACTGCTCCCTTTTTATATATTCCTTTGACTTTTTCATCAGGTTCTGAAGACTCATTATGTAGGGATCCGGAGTAACTTCCTCCAAAAGTGATGGATCTTGTTCTTCATTTGTTGGAAAGAGAACATCAGAAGTAAGTGTCTCTTGTGCAGCTGTTGAGGAAGTCTTTAAAGAAGCTTCATTTTCTGCCTGGCTAATATTTGAACTATCACATTGCTTCAGATAACTCAGTTCTTCCGAGTCCCTAGCTAAGTCTATCACATTAGATTTAAATCGATCCTCATTATTCAATGGCAAAATTCCAGTTATCTTTTCAAACTTTGCTAAAGTAGAGTGTTCAGTAGGGCTTGGCAAGATATTTGGAAGTGTAGCAGGAACATTCAAGTTTCTGACTTCTGAATTAGAGTAAACTCTTTCAGTCTCCCACGGATGAAAATCACTGGCATTAGGTGCTTTTCTAACCTGAACATTTTCAAGAATCTCCTGGACACGAGTCAGTAAAGCCTTCTTCCTATTAACCTGCCTTCTTGCTTCGACATCAAGTGCTTTCTGCTTTTCTGGTTGCATTTCCTTTCTTTTCTCAAGATTAAGCAGTGGAGCAAGCACAGCCACTCCAGGGAAGCGAGTAAGTGAGATGCTTTCAGACTGGACAGGTAGAAAGCGCTCTGTGGATAATGATGCTTCTTGGATTCTGGAGAGACTTTTCTCACAAAACTTCTCATACTCCTCCATCTTCCCACAATCACACCCTATCTGAAATTATCTTATTTCCTTGGGTTTTGTCTGTCTTCCTCCACCAAAATGTAATCTCCATAAGCACAGGTACCTTCTCAGTCTTGCTCACGACTGAATCCCCATTACATAGGACAAAGTCTGCACACAGGAGGCACTGTTCTCCCACGGTCCCGGCAGGTTCCCTCCCCTAGCTCCCGGCCTTGGTAGGAAGCAAACTGCTCAATTGGTACTGACTGAGAACAGCTCCGTTCGCCGCCGCCTCCTCCTCCTCCTCCCCGCAATATTACGGTACTCTGGCGGCTACGCGGGCTCCTGGCAACCGCCGCCGCCACCACCGCCGCCGCGGCCGCACCCCCACCTCCGGACTCCAATCTGTCCAATTTTAAACACAGCAGTTGTTCTCCTAGACATTTTCCCTGAAGATGTATAATACTTGCAGCTTTCATATTAGTTGTTCAGTCATGTCCAACTCTTTGCAACCCCATGGCCTGTAGCCCGCCAGGCTCCCCTGTCCATGGAATTCTCCGGGCAAGAATACTGAAGTGGGCAGCCATTTCTTTCTCCAGGGGATCTTCCTGACCCAGGGATTGAACCTGGGTCTCCTGCATAGCAGGCAGATTCTTTACGGTCTGAGTCGCAAGGAAAGCCCAAATATTTATTTATTTGGCTCCTCTGGATCTAAGTTGCATGTGGGATCTAATTCCCTGACCAGGGCTTGAACCTGGGCCCCCTGCATAGGGAACGTGGAACTTAGCTACTGAACTACCAGGGTACTTGCACACACGCACAAATATCTGTGTAAGGAGATACTCACTGCACAGTTAGTGGTGGTAGCAAAAGCCTAAAGGCCAACAGTGACCAACAGGCCCTGGTTAAATTTTCACATCTTATGATGAATTACAGCAGCTATTGAAAGAAAGGAGTATGTTTATAGGAACTGATACAAAATTATCTGGAAGATAAATTATTAGAAAACTGCTAGGTACAGAAAAGTGAAGGAAGTTGTAGCGGTTAACATTTGTTGAGCACTTTAAAATGGAATTTCTCATTTCATCTTCATAAAAACCCTCAGAGGTAGATACTTATCACCAAGGTACAGATGAGCAAACAGGCTGAGAGAAGTTAAATCATTTGTCCAAATTTTAGCTACTGCTTAGAAAAATTGATATGTAAATCCAGTAGTCAGGATTTCATGGCCTTTGCTTTTGATCACCATACCACATTTATGGGCCAGTGTGCCAACGTGCTCAGTCATTAAGTCATGTCCAAATCTTTGCAACCCTGTGGACTGTAGCCTGCCAGGCTCCTCTGTCCATGGGATTCTCCTGGCAAGAATACTGGAGGGAGTTGCCATTGGGATATACATACAGGTGCCATATTTCTTAAAGGTAGGGTGTGTATAGGCACCACATGGATTTCATAACAGCCTGGCAGCAGTGGCTGCCTCTGGCAGGAGAATTGCGGGCCAGTGGTTCAAAGGCTGAAGGTGTTACCAAAAGAGTTTGTTTGTGAGGTCCAGCTGCTCACTGCCCAAAAGCCAATAAACAGGCCAGGTTGGTGGAAAGGAAGGTTTGCTTTATTTCAGATGCTGGCACCTGGGGGAAGGCTGGGCGTCTGTCTAAAGGCCGACTCCTGGCCCAGCAACCAGTGAGGCAAGAGCTTTTACAGACAAAAGGAGGGGGCTACAGGCAGAAACAGCACAGTTGGCTCTGACAGTCATCTTCACGTTGATCATTGGTGGTCTGACCAGCATCATCTTGGTTATTTTAGGTGTAGTTAATCTTTCGTTCTAGGATCCTTTTGTTCCCATTTCTTTGAAGCCAGTTCTTAGAACTGTGGCAGCTTATGCCGTGGGTACAGTCTGGTCATCATGGAGTTAACTTCTTCACCCTGGCGTTTTAGTAACTATAAGACTGCTCTCAGGATGTGGCTCAGAATATTATCTATAGCCCTTGAGAAAGAACTGAAGGTCCTGGACCATGCTTAATGATTACATTATTATTATTTGGTCTCCTTTGACTTTTTCCTTTGTTTTTTTTATATTCTCATTTCTCTGATTATGCTTATTCTTTGACTAAAGTTTTCCACAGACAAAAGACAGGCAGAGGACTCTGGAGGGGGGTGGGGAGGGGGCAAAGACCATAGGATCCTGCTCTGTTTGAAAAGGGAGAGGTTTTTTTTTTTTTTTTTTCCATTCTACACAAGTGGTTCTCAGCCTTGGTCGAATATTAGAATCGCCTGGAGAACTCTTAAAAATACTGTTCCCTGTGCCCATTTTAACATTAAGTGGGTGAGAAACTGAGAGAAGGGCCCTGGCGCTAACATTGTTTTCAAAACTTCCCAGGTGATTCAAATGAGAAGTTGGCATTAAGAACCACTCTCAAAACCCTTTTTAAACAATAGCAAGTTAATAGCAAGTGTTACTTTAAAAAGAATTTCACAAGGGAGCATTGTGTCTTCTGACACAGGTCTCAGGAGAACATAGTTTCCTAGTTGACACATTATTTTATTGTGTTAAAAATTCTTTCTCTAAATATATGAGACTGGTTAATTTAGCAAAAACAAAACATATAGTTTCAGGGAGTTCCCTGGTGGCCTAGTGGTTAGGATTTCAGGCTTTCACTGCTGTGGCCCAGGTTCAATCCCTGTTCGGGAAACTGAGATCCTACAAGCTGTGTGACATGACCAAAATAAAAGCCATATAGTTTTTACCAAAAACCCATAATATGTATATGTTAATTGACAAATTAGCTATGACCTGATATAATCTTTATGTGAGTTTATTTTCTGCTTGTTGCTCAGTTGTGTCTGACTCTGTGACCCCATGAACTGCAGCAGGCCAGGCTTCCCTGTCCATCACCAACTCCCAGATCTTGCTCAAACTCATGTCCACTGAGTCAGTGATGCCATCCAACCATCTCATCCTCTGTCGTCCCCTGCTTCTCCTCCTGCCTTCTGTCTTTGCCAGCATTGGGGTCTTATAATAATACAAAAAATGTTCTGGCCTCGTATCACCTTAATACACTGTAGATTTGTCAGCTATATCTGTTTCTTGCTAAGAGAGTGGCCAATAAACTTATTTAAATATATTTTATTTTTATGTTCCTGATATTTTCATTCCTCCCTCCTTCATCATATCTCTTCTTCACATCTCTGTGATGTGATAATACAAAAGAGCTGATAACTCTGAGAAGTTAGCAGTTTATACACAAAGCACTTTCAGAAATGATTTACATTCATCACTAACAATTCTGTTTTATTGACATACAACAGCTAAAGATGGGCTTTCCAGAAAACTCCACTGAAAGCTTTACTAAGGGTAGAGTAGGACACATACCCAGATACCCAAAAGGAAGAAAAGTTCTTGCCCGATCAGTGATTAATAGGTCATAAGTTAACAAGCTGTTAAGATTTGGAAGCAGGAGGAGTAACAGTGGCATGATGCGTTTTAGGCTGACTTGAATAGGGGAAGGGGAACATTGGCCTGAGAGGATGGGTGGTGCTGAGTATGACAGCGGGCAGGTGGGTGATCAAAGGCCCGCTTACATGCCTGAGACCCGTGGGTGGTTCCCCCCATCCCCACAGCAGGTAACTTCTTGAGCATTATATTGGCATCCTCTGTCACATTTGTTTCTCCCCTTGGGAAAAAAAAGTTCACCATCCCCAGTTCCTATCTTTCTTGAGAAATGCTTTAGTATTGTTTTTTTTTTTTTGGCTCTGCCATGAAGCTTGTCAGGATCTTATTTCCCCACCAGGGATTGAATCCAATCCTGGCAGCGAAAGCACCAAGTCCTAACCACTGGAAACCAGGGAATTCCCAAGAAGTGCTTTGAAATCACTTTTCACTGGTTGTGTATTTCACAACCAGCACAGGGAAACTGAGGCACAGTCTGAGACAACCATGAAGTAAGCGTTCTGGCCTAATGCCACAATTCAGCATAGAACCTTGTGTATAATCCTGGTTTCACAGTGAACTTTGGCTTCATCAGATGAAGAATGAATTTACACACTGCAATTTTTATTTAACCACTATGGATTATTTAATCCTCTTAATATTTGTTCTCACTTTTGCACGTTAAAAAAGTCCTTCAGTAAAAGGCTCTCATTTGCCTCTCATGATCATTGCCAGAAAATGAGAAACTCAGTTACATCCTGAAATTCCTTGCTGCTAGACCTAGAACCAGTCCATTCTAAAGGAGATCAGCCCTGGGTGTTCTTTGGAAGGAATGATGCTAAAGCTGAAACTCCAGTACTTTGGCCACCTCATGCAAAGAGTTAACTCATTGGAAAAGACTGATGCTGGGAGGGATTGGGGACAGGAGGGGAAGGGGATGACAGAGGATGAAATGGCTGGATGGCATCACTGACTCGATGGACATGAGTCTGAGTGAACTCCAGGAGTTTGTGATGGACAGAGAGGCCTGGCGTGCTGCGATTCATGGGGTCGCAAAGAATGGGACATGACCGAGCAACTGAACTGAACTGAGACCTAGAACAATAGACCTAGAACAATAGTGGGCTAAAATAAAATAGAATTATGAAAAAAATGGAATGTGAATTTAGCTCAGAATACCTGAAACAGATTTTTTTTATATGTCATCAGAGCAGCTAGACATTTATTTAAGAAACAGTTATTGGGAGAAAAAGAAAAAGAAGGAAACATTGAATATCTGGCCTTTCCTTTAATTTCCCTTTTCTTTTTTGGCCACCCTGGGCAGCTTGCAGGATTTTATTTCCTGACCACCAGAGATTGAACCTGTGCCCCTTCCAGTGGTAGCACAGACCTCCAGGGAATTCTCTCATTTAATTTTCTTCTTGCTTTCTAGTTAATAAATATATTTGGATACTATGCGCCCTTTGTGCCAGGCACTATTGTAGGCAGTCTACATCACCTCATTAAGCTTTCATTTTAAGTGGCTTCCCATTCTTCCTGCCTTTTTCCTTCCTGTAGCCCACATTTTCCCTGACTCCCACTCCTTCTCTCAAGTATTTATTCTGCTGCTATTATTTTTCTCCCTGTTATCACACTCTATCCTTGGAAGACCTGCTATTTTTTCCTGTGGCTCCCCCATCATTTTCCTTTCTGCTGGTCTTTCCTATATGTTGATCAATATGAACAACATTCAGAGGAAACACACAAATAGGTTTCCTTAAATACTTTAAAGTTCTGATTACCACCAACTGATGCCAAAATCTTGGCTCTCTGTGCACTGATGCAGGACAGAAATACAGAGGCAGAGTTATGGAGGAGAAAGAAAGAATGGCTTCATTTCTTTGCCAGGCAAGGAGGGAACACGGTTGGTTAGACACTGATGACAGATTCTAGAAAAAGGGAGTAATAAACTCAGAGCACTTGAAACATTTTTCCTTTCCTTGTTGGTTTAAGGGAAACATACTTGGGGAAGTAGCCCAGAGAGTAAAAGTATCTAGGGCAAATGGAAAAGCTTTTCTAAAGTGAGAGGATGATCTGACTCTTGCCAAGACTGCACACAAGTATCTTGAGCAGTATATCATCATATCCTGGTGATACTCAGCATGCATCCTTTTTGCCTTGCACAACTTTTCATTGTTCATGGGATGAACTTTGTTCTAGATTTGAACTTTATGTCCACTTTGTGGTGCTAAAAGTTTTACTGGTAGTGTGATAAGGTGAATCAAAAGCTTTGCAACTGTAGCTCTGAACTTTGGCCTAGTTTGTGTTGCAACAAAACATATTCCTCTGTGAACTTTCACCTAGACACCTGATTCCCTGAAATCATTATTAGTATTGCAGTGAGCCTAACAATTCTTTTTAATGTATTGATATTTGAGATCTCTAAATACATCATAAATAATAACACATACATTTAAAGTTAAAGCCATTCTTCCATCTCAGCCTTAGAAAATGGCCCTTGCCTATTTTTTTCATTCTGTAGTAATAATAATAATACTAATGGAACCCTTACTACATGCTAGGTATTGTTATCAGCCCTTTGATGGTTTAGTTGCTAAGTCATATCAGACTCTTACAACTCTCTGGACTGTAGCCTGCCAGGCTCCTCTGTCCATGGGATTTCCCACGCAAGAATAGTGGAGTGGGTTGCCATTTCCTTTTCCACTGATGATCAAAGCATCCATGCTGGGGTGTTGACTCCTACCCCAGGTTCAGATCATATCCCTTGATGCTAAGCCTCCTTTATATTCACCTAGTCATTCATGTTGGGGAATGATTACTCAGATTTCATGAACAGACCAGAGGTATGTCAATGGAGAAATACTTTATAAGCTACACATTTTATCACTTATACCCAATTATCACACAAGCATTGCACATGTGTTTTTAACAGCAGACTTAAAGCAAGCAGAGTCGCACTTCATGAGTATACTCTGTGGCAGTTTCTCTAGATCCAAACACAGCCAAATCAAGACTCATTTGTTTGTAAAACAAGTCTGTCAGTTGACTGTATAGGTTCCTCCAAACTGGCTAAGGGGGAACTCTGCAGGAGTTCAGACTGATTTCCCAACAGGTTCCTCGGGGCCAGGAAAGTCATGCCCAAGGCCTGCTATCAGGCTTTGCCTGAGTGGATTTCTCAGTCCCTCAGATACCAAGATCCTGGCCCATGCCAGAAGAGAAGCTTTCCCATTCATCTGAAAGTCTGCTCAGAACCTAAGAGACCTCAATTTCTGGAAGGGCCAGGCAGTAAGAAAAGAAAAATGTTTTAATTCTACAGATGTAGTTTGCCAAATTGTTATAAATCAATACCAACTTAAAAATAAAAATCGTAACCAACTTAAGGAGAAGGGCTTCCCTCTATCTGGAGAATAGAGATAAAAACCAGTAATATTCCAGACAAAACCCATGCAAATTATAACTATATTCCCCAGTTCACTCAATAGCCAATCCTTTTGTTATCTTTTAATGAAACCGTCAGGTTTTATGTTTCGTTCAGTTCAGTTCAGTTGCTCAGTTGTGTCCAACTCTTTTCGACCCCATGGACTGCAGCATGCCAGGCTTCCCTGTCCATCAACAACTCCCGGAGCTTGCTCAGACTCATGTCCATTGAGTCAGTGATGCCATCCAACCATCTCATCCTCTGTCGTTCCCTTCTCCTCCTGCCGCAATCTTTCTCACCATCAAGGTCTTTTCTAATGAGTCAGTTCTTCGCATCAGGTGGCCACAGTATTGGAGTTTCAGCTTCAGCATCAATCCTTCCAATGAATATTCAGGACTGATTTCCTTTAGGATTGACTGGTTTGATCTCCTCGCAGTCCAGGTGACTCTCAAGAGCCTTCAACACCACAATTCAAAAGCATCAGTTCTTTGTCACTCAGCTTTCTTTATAGTCCAACTCTCATATCGATACATGACTAGTGGAAAAACCATAGCTTTAACTAGATGGACCTTTATTGGCAAAGTAATGTCTCTGCTTTCTAACAGACTGCCTAGGTTGGTCATAGCTTTTTTCCCAAGAAGCAAACATCTTTTAATTCATGGCTGCTGTCACCATCTGCAGTGATTTTGGAGCTCCAAAAAATAAAGTCTCTCACTGTTTCCATTGTTTCCCCATCCCTATCCCCAGTGGTTTTCCATTAGGATTCCTTTATTTTTTACCCTGTTCAGCAGTATAATCTGAAATTTATCAAGGACCTGTCACCATCCAAAGGTTATTCCTGGTAATCTTCTTGAAGATGAAGCACTTTTGCAAAAGCATCAGAGTACAACAAAAATTGCCTATAAATGACAAAAGACTTAAAAAGTCATGGTTAAGCACCTGATTACAATGTAGTTGATAAAGAAACTTGGTTATAATAAATAGAGTTATGACTGATTGTAATTTTAATCCATAAAAACCTTAATCTCTGGTAAAAACCAAGAAGCAAGTAATTGTGCATTTCCTGATTGGAAACTTATGCTTTAGCCTTCCTCTCCCAAGAAGGCAAGGGTAGGTTAACTTACACCCATCCAGCAATCAAAGTTCTACTATTTTATCCTATTTGAAATGACCCAGATAGTCAATGATTCTCTTCATTTGACTTCATTTAATTTCAATTACCAAAATCTGGAGAAACTAACTTATTTCTGTAAGAAAGAGTTTACCTAAAAGTTCTTTTTTCTCAATTTGTTTTTGCTCAGTTGCTCAGTTGTGTCTGACTCTTTGTGACCCCATGGACTGCAGCACAACAGGCTTCCCTGGTCCATCACCATCTCCTGGAGTTTGCTCAAACTCAGATTGAATCTGTGATGCCATCCAGCCTTCTCATCCTCTGTTGCCCCCTTCTCCTGCCTTCAGTCTTTCTCAGCATCAGGGTCTTTTCCAGTGAGTTGGCTCTTCCAATCAGGTTGCCAAATTATTGTGCTGGAGAAGACTCTTGAGAGTTCCTTGGACAGTATGGAGCTCAAACCAGTTAATCTTAATGAAAATCAACTCTGAATATTCATTGGAAGGACTGATGGTGAAGCTGAGGCTCCAATACTCTGGAGCTGACTCATTGGAAAAGACTCTGATGTTGGGAAAGATTGAGGGCAGGAGGAGAAGGGGAGGCAGAGGGTGAGATGGTTGGATGGCATCACCGACTCCATGGACATGAGTCTGAGTGAACTCCAGGAGATAGTGATATATTTATATATGTATATATATGTTAAAAAGCTATTCTTGTGAGACGTTAGAATAACACTGATAATAACATCATCTTGAAGACTGTTTGTTAATGCTTTACCTTTGGAATGTTTAACATTTGGGCAGTGATTCAGTGATATAGAGAAAAAAGAAAGAAGCATTTAGTAAAACATGTTGGAAAATTGCTCGGAGGAGGACCTTAGGAATCAGAATGCTGTATCTTAAAGCAACAACTGTTAAAAGGAGATCTCCCTAGGCCTTTTCCAAAATATATAGAGTCAAAAACAAATGAAGATATACAAAATAAAATACGTATTTATTTTTAATCTTAGAAAAGTGGTCCCACCAAAAGGCCAGCTCTTGTTTCAGTTCATCATCTTGATTCTTAAAAAAAAAAAACAACTCTCAATCAAGAGGTAAAATGAATCAAAAAAGCAATTCCAGAGGTGCACTTGGACAAAATTATTTCTTATAAACCAATAACACAGGCAACTCTGGATTTCCAGTTCGCTCTGAGCTCTATCTGTCATGCACAGACCCTGAAGGAAAAAAGAAAGAGATTGTCTGCAGATAGGCATATAAAAGCTGGGATTGTAAAAGGGTGGTCATTCCTTGAGTTGGATGGAAAATTTCCTGTCATGTATGTCAAGTTAAAAAGTAGGATATGGAGGCTTCCTGGTGGTCCAGTGATTAGGACTCTGCGCTTCCACTGCTGGGGGCACAGGTTCAATTCCTGGCTGGGAAACTGAGATCCTGCAATCCTGTAAAACATGCAGCCTCAAAAAAGTAAGATATGCCTTTAAATGAGAGAAGGAATTGACCATATGCTTCCAGACATCTGATAAACACATCATATACATTTCTTCTAAGAGAGGAGTCTGCATTTTAAGAATAAATAGTAATGGCTTCAAACACTGCTTGCAAAAAGGCAAAGAGGGATTTCTACAGGGACACTGTGCACAGTGAGAAGCAAGACAGTATATATCCTGGATTGCTAAGGTATGAACTTTTCAAGGCATTTGAAGGAGAGTAGAATACTTCAGGGGCTTCCCCGGTGGCTCAGATGGTGAAGAATCTGCCTGCAATGCTGGAGACCTGGGTGTGATCCCTGGGTTGGGAAGATCCCCTGGAGGAGGGCATGGCAACCCACTCCAGTATTCTTGCCTGGAGAATCCCCATGGACAGAGGAGCCTGGTGGGCTATAGTCCATGGGGCCATAAAGAGTTGGACATGACTGAGTGACTAAGCTGTGCTGAGTGACAGCACAGCCCAGAATATTTCAGGCTTTTCATCAGTGATTTCTCTTGACTTGGCCTGCTCCCTAAATCTTGTATTCCTCAAAAGTTTTCTCAGACCCTCCTTTCTTTTCCTTATGGTCTTTCTCCCTTAGACCCCAGCCATATCACACAAACTCCGATTATTCCCTCCACAGGAATGACTTCTGAGTCAGCCTTCCCCACCCGAGCTCCCTGCATACACGGGACAGTGTGTGCAGGCCTACACAGCTGGCCTAAGGAACATGGGTGAGGTATCAAGGCTCTAGATGAGGGGTTGGCAAACCTTTTCTGTGAAGTGCCAGATAGTCTCTGTCCCAGTTACTCAAGTCTGTCACTGCAGCAGGGGAGCAGCCACGGACAACACATAACCCAACAGGCATGGCTGTGTTCCAGCAGGGCTTTATTTTCAAAAACAAGAGGCAGGCAGGGTTTTGTTATCGGTTGTCGACCCTTGTTAATCACAGATTTTTCAAGCAAGAAGCCCTTTCATGGTCCACTTGGAGAGATAGAAGGGGATGAGAGGGAGGGAGGAACTGAGTACCCTCCTCCCAGTTGCTCCAGTCAGAAGAGGTTTAACTTTCATCCATTTTGTTTACATTGTTGAGTGACATCTCATTTGCACAAAGGGTTTCATGGTCAAAATGTTTGAAAGCCAGTTATCTACATGTGGGGCTTCCCTTGTGACTCAGCTGGTAAAGAATCCGCCTGCAGTGTGGGAGACCTGGGTTGGGGAAGATCCCCTGGAGGAAGGCATGGCAACTCACTCCAGTATTCTTGCCTGGAGAATCCCATGGACAGAGCAGCCAGGCAGGCTACAGTCCTTAGGGTTGCAAAGAGTCAGGTATGACTGAAGCGACTTAGCACGCACACATCTCCATGTTCTCTGAGGTTCATTCTCAGTATCAACCTGTCACCTCGCTCACCCGAGTTACTGTCTCCTCTGATCCATCTTCTTTGCAAAATAGTAATACAAGTAATACAAGTGCCTAATCACTTCCCAAAATTCAGTGATTCCTGTTCCCAACCTACCTCCTTAATCTCTCCACTACCGGCTTCAAACATATGTTCTAGATTAGCCACACAGGACTCTATTTGTGACATTCCCCAAAGATGCTTTTCCTTCTGTACTTCTGCATGTTCTCCGCTTGCCTGGATGCCTTCTCCCTCTCACCCTCCCACTGGGTTATCTGCAAATGCCACTTGCTCTGAGGAATCACCTGTAACTTCATCACCCAGAAGCAGTCTTATCTATGTCCCCATGTATGTTGTTCACGGGGCTTTTGTGTTCCAGTCCCAGCTCCCTTGCTGGAATGTTCCTTATGGGCAAGAATCACATTTTAGGGATCTTTCTAGCCCACATAGGCAAAGGCATCCGTAGGAACTTGCCCAAATGCTTCTTCACTGGCCTCCCATCCTCTCCCTTCTCCCTCCCCCATTACCTGCGAAAGACCACAGTTAACAACACACAGGTGATCATTCTTAGATGATAAGAAGACCTGATTGCTACTTGGGAGCTGAGAGAACGAGATCCAGAAAAACTATCAGTGAAAAGACATAAGGATCAGATTGAGAGGAGGAAACAAGTGCAGAAGAAGCCCAGGTGACAGGCAAACCTAAGACCTCTGGCCCAGGTGGGCAAGGTCTGGGCTGAGGGATCTGCTGGGGTTTTGAGAGACAGTGTCATGAAGTGGGAAGAAGGCAGTGGGCCTTGGAAAGGAATGCATTTATGTTTCAAATGTATAACCATTTAACTTTGGGTAGATTTCTAACCTTCTAAGCCTCATATGCATGTTAAGAATAAAAATATTTTTTAAAGTTTAGAAATAGTGTCTTTCATACAGAATAAGACTTCCCTGGTGGCTCAGATGGTAAAGTGTCTGTCTACAATGCGGGAGACCTGGGTTCCATCCCTGGGTCGGGAAGATCTGCTGGAGAAGGAAATGGCAATCCACTCCAGTACTATTGCCTGGAAAATCCCATGGACAGAGGAGCCTGGTAGGCTACAGTCCATGGGGTTGCAAAGAGTCGGACATGACTGAGCGACTTCACTTTCCTTTCTTTTCACTTTCCAAGGGCTCAGCAAGTGGTATAGGTTATGAAGAAGGGGGAGTGAAGAGGCAAAAAAAAAACCCCCAAAACAAAAAACCAAGACGGGAACTTCACTGGCAGTCTAGTGGTTAAGATTCCACACTCCCAGTGCAAGGCGGACCGGGTTGCATCCCTGCTCTGGGAACTAGATCCCACACACCACAACGGAGATTCCTCATACTGCAACTAAGACCTGGATGGGCCAAATAAATTTAAAAACAAACAAACAAACAAAAACCCAGGAAAATGTAATTCTTAGGATAAATGTCTTTAATTGTTATTTTTTTTCCACCTGGAATTTATCCTGGACTTCACATTGGCCTTGCTTTTAACAATAGCTGAAGTGAGAGTGTAATCATTTGGCTTGTGCATAGGAATCACCTGGGAATCCCATAAAATGCAAGCTTTCATTCAGTGGGTCTGGGTGGGCCTGAGATTGGACATTTAGATGTCACGCTGCTGGTCTGTGACGGTGGTACTGATGTTCCTGGTCCCTGAACCATGCTGTGAGTAGCAAGGTGGTTATCCAAGGCTATTAGAATAAAGAAGGATGAATGGGTCTGCTAGGCTGCCTGGTCAGCTTCCCTCACATGTCTAAAAAGTCCTGAACTTTTGAGAAGAATGAGGTCAGCTAAGGGAGGTTAAAGTCTGTTAGGGAAAGCAGCACCACATTAGATGAGAGGGCCAAAGGGGATAGGGAGATTACAAGTGAAAAAGAGGACGTCTATTCTCTGTGGCTTTTCTGCAGATCATATTCAGACATAAGAAACTGGACTTCAATTTTTTTCAGGGAACTTGAATCTCTTTGGATCTTGCTTGAAATGCTGGAATAGAATAGAAGTAAATGAGGGGCAAGACAGCACATGGGGCCTTTGCAACAAACTGTTAATATCTTTATCCCCTAGTGAAGAAGTGTGATGAGTTGGGAAAAGCGCCAATACACAGTGTCACCTGAGTGACTAAAGTACCTATACCATCTGACACAGTTTCCTAGCAATATAATGGGAATAATAACTATAGCAAATATAGCAAATTATTAATGGTAGAATTTAGCTGGTGGTATTCACTGGATAATTCTTTCAACTTCCTGATCTGTTTGAAAATCTTCGTAATAAAATGTTGAAAATGTTGGTGGGCTACTGGTTAGGATTCTAGGCTTTCCCTGTCATGGCCCAGATTCATCCCTAGTCAGAGAACTGAGATTCCACAAGCTACTGTAGCACAGCCAAATAAATAAATAGATAAATAAAGTTGAAAAACCTTTTGCTTCCTACATCTCAGAGTTTCCAAAATGTAGAAATGGGACAATTAGAATACAGTAGATATAGCTAAATAATGTTAGCCTAGTCTGAACCATCCCTCTCTGAGGGAGTTTCTCTTAACAGAGTTAGAAACTATTTTATAAACATAACTATTCATAAAATATCTCTGGAAGGATACACCAGGAAATAATAGCATTTCCTCCAAGGAGGGGAAACTTTGTGGCTAGAGGACAAGAAGAATAGAAGGAAGACTTTCTTAAATTCTCTTTTTTTTAAGTTTTGAATATCAGATTGAATGTATGTAATACCTATACTTTGGCCATCTGATGCAAAGAGCTGACTCATTGGAAAAGACTCCGATGCTGGGAAAGATTGAGGGCAGGAGGAGAAGAGGATGACAGGGGATAAGATGGTTGGATGGCATCACTGACTCAATGGACAGGAGTTTGAGCAGGCTCCAGGAGATGGTGAAGTACAGGGAAGCCTGGCATGCTGCAGTCCATGGGGTCGCAGAGTCGGATACAACTGAGGGACTGAACAACGAAAACAATACCTATTCAAAAATAAATTAAAAATATAAAGCTCTCAGGGTCTAATAGTCTGCCTTTTTTCAAAGTAATAGAATAAATGTAAATAAACACAACTTGCTGTGTATGGCTCTTAGTTAGCAAAGTCAATGTCCAGCTTCATGAAGTGGACTAGACCAGTCCAACAGCAACCAGAGGGCTCTGTCTGAGGACATTTTTAGCTCTGAGTCAAAGGACTGCCTTTTCCATTCCTGCTTCCCAGATGGGCCTGAGCTGAGGAAGTAACTTGGTTGGGTATCTCAGAAGAAGGAGGGGTTCAGAGGCAGACTGGAGGGATGGTGGATCCCACCGGTGCAGGAGTGAAGAGTTACAACTGATGACAGGGGCATAGTCCTGTGTAAATAACTGTTTGCATATTCCATACTTTACAAAATGTTCATAAACATCACTTCCTCTGAGCTACACAACTCCCCTACAAGATGAGTAGGCATGGATTTTGGCCTATTTTAACTGAAGAGGAAATTAAGTACAGTGGCCATAAGATTTACCTCTCAGATATCTTTCCAACTGAAAGAAGTACTGACCAAGGGCCCTCTCCTGGGTTCTGAAATTCATCCGCATGTTTGAGTTGAGCCCATGCTTTCCATGGGCAGCTTCCGGCCAGTAGTAAGTGCAGCAGCGTTATCAAGGCAGGCTCATTCTTTGGGACTCTGATGGCTTGCGTGGACCCAGCAGCCTTGCCGAACTTTCCTTTTAGTACACTGCAATCTAACATGTTTTGGGGCAGCCTTTCTTCCCTCTCTTCTTCACTCCTGGGCAGGCTTGCATCACAGGCTCATGGCTCTCCCAGCCTCTCCTAGCTCCTTCCCATTTTCTCTTCGAGGCATTTCCTGAAAGTTTAATGAGGTTTTGGCATCAAAGATAGATCTGGGTGATTCCAGGCTGTGCTTCTAATCAATGCACTATGTTGTCTTTCTTTTCATGAAATTTATTTCAATTTGAGACACTAAATGGGCACATCTTTCTTCCTATCAATTTGCTGTATATTTCACACTTTTATTATTAAAAATATTTATATATGTGTGATTATCTGGCATATTACATAGGCTGTAAATGAACAAAACTTTCTGATTGGTTTATATGCAGATTTTGAGGTTTCTTTGGGCTTCCCCAGTGGCTCAGCAGTAAAGAATCTACTTGCTCTGTAGGAGATGCAGGAGTCTCTGATTTGATCCTGGGTGGGGAAGGTCCCCTAGAGGAGGGCACAGCAACCCACTTCAGTATTCTTGCCTGGAGAATCCCATGGACAGAATAGGCTGGTGGGCTATGGTCCATAGGGTCGCAAAGGGTCAGACACGACTGAAGTGACATCACACATGCACACATGAGGTTTCTTTAGTTGTTGTTCTTTTTGAAATGATTTGTCTTCTACCATTCTCTGTCTCCACTTCTCGTTGCCCTTTATGAACGCTGTGAGGTTTGTTTATGATGGCCAGCCTGGAAATTCTCAGAATTTCTGCAGGTCTGAAGAACTACCTACAATTTGGTGGCTGCCCTTATGGTTTGGCAGGGAATATAATAAACACATAGATGCTAGTCTAAGGAGGAGGCTGTTTAAATCTCTTGAAATGGTGTCACCAGAAGAATGGGGACATTGTAAGCTGTGGGTAAGAGCCCATTTAACATGGAAGGGGAAGGAATGAGGAGGCAGAGGAACTGGCAGACTCTTACTTGGTTCTTCCTGGAATTGAATGGCAGGAGTCTGGCTCGCTGTTTGCACAAGTTTCTAGGACTCCATCAAGAGTTTGTTCTGAATGCACAAAATCTTTTGTCAGAATAATTAGGGCTTCCTTTTGTGGGTGCTTAACTAGGAAAGAAAGGAGGAACCCCTCAGGGGCCAATATTGGAGTGGTTGACCCTGGCATGATGCACAGAAGAAGGGTTACAGAGTAAGGATGGTGGAGAGGATTCTGAAGAAGCTGGGAAAAACTGAGTCTGATGGAAGCAATCCCCAGAGGCAGCAGAATGGAGCATTGTTAATGCTCACCTCCTGCTCATGTGCCCCTGTGGAGACAGGAAGTGGGGCTGGAGAGGAGGAGGATGCCAAACTCAGAAAGGCAAAAAGAGAGAGTTTGAGCAGCAGTACTTGATTTGGTGAAGACATGAAGAATGTTGTTAAGGAACTGTGTATGTTTGTAAGCAGACTGGTGGCTAACAGGAATCGATACCCTATGTGGACGAGTGCTCAGAGGGAGAGAGGATGAAAGAAACAGAAGGAACAACATTACCTTGCCCCTTTCCAACAGTCAGAATCCTCAGACATTAACTATTTAGGTTTCTTCAACAACAGGAGGCATGAATTTTCCCTCTGTTATGTCTGGGCCTCCTTGAATACAGTGTATTGTACTTTGGGCATCATGGGAGATGGATTCTTAGCTTCCTGGCAGCGTGCACTGGGCTAAATGATTTGCATATGTAAAAGCACAAAAGTCCTCACCTCACTTCCAGCATTCTTCATCCACACATTTTGAGAGAGCCAGGAAGATCCTCTGGAAAAGGAAACGGCAACCCACTCCAGTATTTTTGCCTGAGAAATCCCATAGACAGAGGAGCCTGGTGGGCTACAGTCCATGTGGTTGCAAAGAATCAGACATAAGTGAGCATGAACACACCATACCACTTACAGTTATAAAATATTGACTATATTTCCTGTGTTGTACAATATATCCTTGTGGTTTATTTTATACATAACAGTTGGTAGCTTTTAATCCCCTGTCCCAATATTGCATCTCCTCTCTTCACTGTGGTAACCACTGACTTGTTCTCTATATCTGTGAGTCTGTTTCATTTTTCTAACATTCACTTGTTTCTTTTTTTTTTAGGTTCCACATGTATGTGATATCACACAGAATTTATCTTTCCCTGACAGATTGTGTCTTAATATACAACGACTCTGACCATCGCCCCTCCCCCAACCCCCTGCCGCAAATTGCACCCATTATAAACTGAGATTCCTGGGGTATATGTAACCAGACTGTGTATGTTTGTATGGGAAAGAACGAGACAGCCAACCAGAATAAAAGTGATGAAATCGGCCCTGCTCCATTTCTGGGAAATGCTCTTTAGTTCTTGATTTTTATCTTTCATAGGAAACTGTGTTATGAATTAGGACTTTCCAGGTGCCACTTGTGAAGAACCCACCTGGACAGGGAAGGGACAGGGACAGGGGAACCTGGCATGCTGCAGGCCATGGTGTTGAAAAGACTTAGCGACTGAACAACAATCATTTATTTAACATGAATATGTTAAAATTTAGTTCAGTCACAGAATGCTTCAATCAGAATTATCCCCAAAACATGAAGGAATGAATGGAATAGTTACGAGCTATGATGATAAGTGCTTACCTGTTGGAGAGCTATCAAGAACATGGTGGCTTAGATGTGATTTCTACCCAAGGATACCTGAAGTTCTTAGGAGCGCATAAAGGAAGGGGCTGTATCCTAGATGCTTAGCAAATACATCCTGGAATGATGGCTTGAGAAGAAGTCCTTTTGTAAATGATTGTTTAGGAACCTGCAGTTTTAACTTGGATGCCTTCATGGACACGAAACCATGAGCCTTTAGGAATGCACCATCCATCAAGTAGTTCCAGAAACTGATGCTGGGTAACTGGGGATACATGTTGCTTGGAAAAGTAGGTTTAGAGGCCTAAGGCTCCTCTAGGAAGGGGTCCTGTGATCCTGTGGCTATGTTCCCACATCCACACCCACGCTTTTCCAGAACATTTCAGAGAATATGTCGTAATTTTGTAGCTCCTTAACTGGCCGTCTCCAAGGAGCTGTGGGAGTTTCTGACTCATCTATGAGTATAAAAGCTCACAGTTGGATTTTCTGGAACAAGTAAGTTGTATTCAATTATTAGGTTTTTGTAATCCAGTTGCTGGGTAAAATTTAACCATCATTAATAACTCTTCTGGCTAATTGTTTTGTTTTTGAGCATTAAGTATAGCCTGATGAAAAACTTACTACAAAAAGCTTTTTCTGCCACAAGTAATATTCATCTGAGAGAATACAGAGCAATACAAGAAAAGATGAGCTATAATCCTCCTATAAATGATACATATAATTAACATTTTGGTGTGTGTTTGTGTGCCCAGGTTGCTCAGTAGTGTCTGACTCTTTCCAACCCCATGGACTGTAGCCTGCCAGTCTCCTCTGTCCGTGGGATTTCCCAGGCAAGAATACTGGAGCAGGTTGCCATTTCTTTTTCCAGGGCATCTTCCCCACTCAGGGATCAAACTCAAGTCTCCTGCAAAGCCTGCATTGGCAGGCAGGCATATTTTCCTCTTAAATCCTCTTACTTTAATAAACTTTCATTAAATAGATATCATATCGTTGTATGAGAAAGGTTTCCTTTCTCCTTTTATTTCAACTTAGGGCTAGCTATGATGTTTTTCTTTTTTATTCACAGAAATACTCTTATCATCTGTGTTTTTCAAAAACATTTGACCATGAATTATTTTTATTCAGTCTTGTTGGCAAGCTTGAGGGTTGCCACAAGCTAGATATCTGTAGTCCTTATCTTCTGTATAAACACACATAGAGCTATGAGGTTTCTTTATGAAAATATATTCTGTTAACTACAGATTGAGGAGATAATAAATTAGTTTGCTTTGCTTATTTAAATGCACATTCTGTCAAATGGTATTCTTTTTACTTACATTTTTTGAGGAAATTTGAGTGGGAAGAGGAATAAAAAAACCAAGATGTCTTATATGTATGACATTCAATTTATTTAAAAAAATAGCTCTGTATTACCTACGTACATATATTTCCAAGATTATATATTTTGACCTGTAAAGCCAGCCTGAAGCTCCTTAACCTAGGGAGTGGGGACAGTTTTTGAGTCCATATTCCATTCCCTTCTTTTTATATCTAATCAAAATCTAAGAGATCAGTGTAAGGGTTTAGGGTGGGTGGCAGTAGCTAGCTGATCTGTATTTCAGTTTCAGAAAAATGGCCTTCCGTTTCTTCTCCTGGTCTTCCCTGGTGGCTCAGCTGGTAAAGAATCCGCCTGCAATGTGGGAGACCTGGGTTCGATCCCTGGGTGGGGAAGATCCCCTGGAGGAGGGAATGGCTACCCACTCCGGTATTCTGGCCTGGAGAATTACGTAGATTATTCTATGGGATTGAAAAGAGTCGGACACGACTGAGCGACTTTCATTTTCACTTCTCCTTGGACTGTAGACTAGAGTGATTTCAGTTTGCTAAAGCCAGAAATGAAAATTTCTAGAGTGGCTGCAGTCCACGGGGGCTAAAGAGTCAGACACGACTGAGCGACTTCACTTTCACTTTTCACTTTGATGCATTGGAGAAGGAAATGGCAACCCACTTCAGTGTTCTTTCGTGGAGAATCCCAGGGACGGGGGAGCCTGGTGGGCTGCTGTCTATGGGGTCGCACAGAGTCGGACATGACTGAATCGACTTAGCAGCAGCAGCAGCAGAGTACTGGAAAAGTGATGTTGCTACCACAGATGTAATTCACATCAGCATAACTTTGGGTCACATGTCTATTTTCCTTTTTAAATTTCAGTATTCCAACATGTAAATATCATCAAAGACAGATTGTTTTATTACTATTATTATTATTTTACAAATCTGTTAAAATAATATCAGGACTATTCTTATCAGTGTGGTCTTAAATTTTTGAAGATCATTTCTGAATCCTTGATGGAATTTGTAACATTTATAGTAATGTAGCTGTGCATGTCGGCTGAACTGTGGATCATGATATATCCTGTCTTTACTCAGTGAAGCTTTTTGGATTTTTCTGTAAAGAAATATTAAATGAAATGTGGAACTTTGATTAATTGGCTCAGATAAAAGAAATGCCTCGTACGTGGCTGACAACATGGATCCTGATCTTGCAGGTTTCATTCTGCAGCTCTGAGAGTGTCAGGATTCTGGAAATGGCAGTGTCCCTGGTTGGTAAAGCCGTGTTTCCCACAGTTTCCTCAGTTGTTTGTTGAGTCTTTAAGGACTGCTCATGTTGGCTCTGTCAAAAGCCAACCTAGGAAAAATATCTTTGCCAAATCTAATTCTAGAACTGGAATGTGGAGGTTGACCCTAAATATAGTAGCTGTCACTCCCAAACTTTTGGCTCAGTCATTTTTCCAAAATTAGCATATGTAAACAAAACACAAAACCACTCCTTTCCTACCCTTACCTCCCTCCTTGCTCTCGACCAATAGAGAACTCAAAGAAATAGAAGGATCAGGCATTTTTACTAAGATGAAGCCAGGCCCAAAGGACCACTTTCCAAGGGGAGCTGGTCCCACACCTTTTGCCTTCAACAAAACTGATGAAGGAGTCACCCCAGGGGAAGGTGCTTGGTTGAAGACCTGTACCCCAAGCTATTGCACATAGACCCACTGGATTAGATAATCAGTCGAATCTCTTCCTACACTAGAGTTCTGAGGTGGGGACTTGCCTGGTGGTCCAGTGGTGAAGACCCTGGGCTCCCACTGCAGGGAGCGCAGGTTCAGTCCCTGGCTGGGGAACTAAGATGCTACCTCTAGTGCAGCAGTGAGGCCAAACAACATAAATGAATAAATAAAAAAACATTCTCAAGTTATTTTAAACATTTTAAAAATAAAATTCTAGGTTCATCATCTGGACTTGACGATCCAAAGTTAAAATGGCCTATGATTCTTAATTTCTGAGAAAGAGCAAAAGAGAAATAAATATTTTATCCACAGGCTTGCTGTTCTTTGGGAACTGCTTAAGTCTGAGAACTGCCACATAGATAGTATATGGAAGTGTTTATGTGTATTGGGGGCAGACTTTTATAATTTCACATAGCCTGCTTCCCCATTTACCAAGAACAATTCCTTTCTAGTCCCTTAAAGAAATGCCCCTGATCTCTCGTTTTTCTTTTCCTTCTTTCTTTCTTACTATCTCATTCCCTCTTGTTCTTTATTTTAATATTCATTCAACAAACACTGGAGACCTTTACACATTTATCCTTCAGTGATAGCATGATATAGTCACAAGGTTGTAGACAGGATCTATGACTTAATTCTCTTGCTTACAAACTGAGTAACCTTGGACAAGTGACTTTGAGTCAGAGCATAGAATAGGAACAGCATGACCTTCCTACTCTACATGAGAACATATTTTGTAAATTGTTTTAAAAAATAGATTTTTATTAACTTGTAAATGCCCCTAGGAGAGGGCACTAAATAAGCTAGTCTTTAGCATTTAGGTTTGAGTACATTTACAAACTGCATTTGAGGGAACTTCCCTGGTGGTCCAGTGGCTAAGACTCCACATTCCCAATGCAGTGGGCCTAGGTTCGATCCCTGGGCAGAACTCGATCTCATGTGCAGCAATTAAGAGTTCCTGTGCTGCAACTAAAGATCCTGCATGCTGCAATGAAGATCAAAGATCCCTTGGGTTGCAATGAAGAACCCAAGCAGCCAAATAAAAAAATAATAAATAAAAACTTAAAAAAAAATAAAATGCATTTGAAATTTTAGTGGAGAGCATAGGCATGTTAGGATTGGAGTATATGTTGGGGAGGATACTACAGAAGGGAGACTCCAAGCACCCAGGGAAAGGAGGATTCTTTAAGGAGGAGAAAAGGGGTTCAGAGAGTAGGTGGGGGGGGCCCACAGAAAATAATTCACCTGCTTTTATTTTCCTGTGGTCAAGCTCTGACTGTTCCTGACCTGAATACACTGTGGATCATGGCCTCCAAGCAGAGCTACTTAGGTTAACAAAGACAGAGGGCACTCATCCTGCAAAGCAAACTGCCATGCTCTCGAAACTCCCAAATTGTATGTTCCTGGGGTTATTAGGCCTTGAGGTTGGGAACTGACTTTCTTTGACTGAGAAAGTTGAGTGACTTTCTCAGTGACTTAGTATGTGTGTGTATATATATATATATATATTTGTTGTTGTTTAGCTGCTCAGTCATGTCTGATTCTTTGTGACCCCTGGACTGTAGCCTGCCAGGCTTCTCTGTCCATCACCAACTCCCAGAGGTTATTCAAACTCATGTCTATTGAATCAGTGATGCCATCCAACCATTTCATCCTCTGTCATCCCCTTCTCCTCCCGCCTTCCATCTTTCCCAGCATCAGGGTCTTTTCAGAAGAGTCAGTTCTTTACATCAGGTGGCCAAAGTATTAGAGTTTCAGCTTCAGCATTAGTCCTTCCAATGAATATTCAGGACTGATTTCCTTTAGGATTGATGGGTTTAATCTTCTTGCAGCCCAAGAGACTCTCAAGAGTCTTCTCCAACACCACAGTTCAAAAGCATCAATTCTTTAGTAGTCAGCTTTCTTTATAGGCAGCTAAGGGCGAGGTAAAACATGAGTGAGTCTTCTGAGTATTTTGATTCTTAAAAATAATCAGGCAAAAAAAAAAAAAAATCAGCCTAAATCAGTCCTCATGCCAAAGAGACACGTTTTGGTGTGGCAAATTTTGCTCCCCTACTGTAGATTTTTTTAAGTTCTTGGGACTTCCCTGGTGGTCCAGTGGTTAAGATTCTGCACATCTGCTGCAGAGGGCAGGGGTTCCATCACTGGTCTGATCGGGCAACCGAGATCCCACAGGCTGTGAGGTGAAGCCAAAAAAAAAAAATTCTCAACGCAGAAATTCTAACTGTATGAGGTGATGGATATATCAACTAACCTTCCTGTGGTAATTCTTTTTCAGTATATACATATATAAAATCACTACATTGTATATACTTTAAGCTTAAACAATGTTATATGTTTATAGTATCTCAGTAAAGTTGAAAACAAAAAAGTTGGGATTCTGAATTTAATGTTTTTTCCCCATGGTATCATGCTGTATACAAAAGAGCTTATTGTAACTGATAAGCTCCAGCACGGGCACCTTATCCCCATACAATAGATTACTATCTTAGAAACCATTTCTTCATTTGTGGGGAATCACTGAGTTTCTCCTAATATAAGCATTAATTACCTGATATAATGATAAAATAAAAGCAAGAAGCTTCATCTTAATTTGTTTGCCTTAATATTATTTTTTTTTACTTACTTAAAATGTATTCTTCCTGTATTTTATGCAATTTGTAAGGCAATTTATGTCCTTTGTGTGTGGTGGGGAGTAAACTGGATATAAATACAAAACAGAAAGTAAGCTATATTCTAAATTAATTAATTATGTTCACTTAAAGAGAATAAGAATGCATGCAATTGTGACATCCCAGGATAACTTTCATTTATAAAATCTCAAACCTATAAGGAGATACAAGGTGGAGGGGAAAATAAGTTAGATGAGAAATAGACTTTAAATTTGATCAACTTTCTTGCTTTTTCTTGAGTTACCTATTTAAAAGAGAAAAGGGAAGGGACCCTGGCAGGCTAAAAGATGTGAAGTTCAGTCGGGCAGGAGGAGGAGGGTGGTCTGTTTGGAAACCAACTCAAGATGAAGTCCATGTGTAAAAGGAATTGTGTTTTCCACCCAAAGGTACTTGGAGGAGAATAAAAGATGGCGGAGTATCAAGTTCAGGGGTGAGTAAGAAGGTAGATTAATTGGGTCATCCAGGTAACTCTTCCTGCTGGTGACCAGATTGCATGGAGTTTGAACTGTTCCAAACAGAAATCATCTGGCTTCATGACTCATTACTTGTGACCCACTATCTTTGTCTCTGGGCTATGAGAAAGGTTTGCTTAGTCGCTCAGTCATGTCCGACTCTTTGCGACCCCATGGACTGTAGCCTGCCAGGCTTCTCTGTTCATGGAGACGCTCCAGGCAATAATACTAGAGTGGTTTTCTGTTCCTTTCTCCAGGGGATCGTCCCCACCCAGGGATTGAACCCAGGTCTCCTGCATTGTAGGTGGATTCTTCACCGTCTGAGCCACCAGGGAAGCCACAATGAGAAAGGTAGTTTTATCTAATTTCAAGCTCAAGTATAAAGAAGAAATGAACAGAGTAATATTTCCCCTGTGTTTGGATGAGGCTGCCTTGTGACAAGGGAATAGGAAAAAGCACCTGTCTGGGTTGAGATGTTTATTGAAGGACATAATAAAGCTATAAACGAGGTAAGGTATTGTTAGTTTTTGGACAGCTGAAAGGAACACTAGATGTCATCTAACTCCTACATCTTACAGGCGTTGAGGGTCAAGAGTATTTACTGCCTAAGCACACACATCAAGTAATGATAAAGTATCTACAGTCAGACATACCTGGTTTGAGACCCAGTTCTACTGCTCACGAGTTAATAATCTTGGGGCTGAGGAGGGCCTCACAGTTGTAAAGAGCTGAGTGGTACAGAGAAGTAGAGCCTGCCAGATGGGCAACCACTCCAGGCAGAGGGAACGAGGGTTTGTCCAGAGAGAGAGAGGTCTGTGAGGAAGAGAGTGCAGCGTGGAGTGGAGGATCCAGGTGGCTGTAAGACCGTACAGTGCCTTTGAGGGAGGGAAGGAAAACCATCAGCGTGGGAAGGAGGCAGTTGTCCCACTTCTGGAAAAGCAAACTTCAAGGCAGATTTCATTTTTCTTCTTCTTCTTCTTTTTTTTTTTTTTTACTATTATTTTGTATCATTAATACACCCAGGTTGAGTTGCCCTTGCTGCTGCTGCTAAGTCGCTTCAGTCGTGTCTGACTCTGTGCGACCCCATAGACGGCAGCCCACCAGGCTCCCCCATCCCTGGGATTCTCCAGGCAAGAACACTGGAGTGGGTTTCCTTCTCTAATACATTAAAGTACAAAATCTAAGAAATGTGTCTCCTTCAGCAAAGTCTCTCGTACTTTCTAGTCTAGGGAAAAAAAAAAGATTAGCTGGGACCCGGGATATTGCTGGTTTCCTCAAGCCCCTTCAGCCTCCCCTGTGAGGAGGAAAATAAAATAATTTTTTATTTATTTAAAAATAAATATTTTCTATTTAAAAATAAAATTTAAAAAGATGGAGGCATATGTAGGTGAAAGGGCAAAAGTTTTCTGTTGCAAAATAAGAGCTCAGACTAGTGAGAAGTTAAAAAACAAACGGAAAAAAACACCTCACCATCATCACACAGATTTCTGCTGTTTTTCCATCAGGATGGGCATAGATTAACAAGAGGAACACTAAACACCTGCTTAGCGCACCAACAAAAATGGACCAGCAAAAAGAAAAGAAAAAGATAAGTCGAGTGCTTAAAGCAGTGAAAGAGGAGAGTGAAAAAGTTGGCTTAAAACTCAACATTCAGAAAACGAAGATCATGGCATCCGGTCCCATCACTTTATGGGAAATAGATGGGGTAACAGTGGGAACAGTGAGAGACTTTATTTTGGGGGGCTCAAAAATCACTGCAGATGGTGATTGCAGCCATGAAATTAAAAGATGCTTGCTCCTTGGAAGAAAAGTTATGACCAACCTAGACAGCATATTAAAAAGCAGAGACATTCCTTTGCCAACAAAGGTCCATCTAGTAGTCAAAGTTATAGTTTTTCCAGTAGTCATTATGGATGTGAGAGTTGGACTATAAAGAAAGCAGAGCACCAAAGAATTGATGATTTTGAACTGTGGAGTTGGAGAAGACTCTTGAAAGCCCCTTGGACAGCAAGGCAGTCCATCCTAAAGGAGATCAGTCCTGAATATTCATTGGAAGGACTGATGCTGAAGCTGAAACTCCAATCCTTTAGCCACCTGATTCGAAGAACTGACTCATTGGAAAAGACCCTGATGCTGGGAAAGATTGAAGGCAGGAGGAGAAGGGGACGACAGAGGATGAGATGGTTGGATGGCATCACCGACTCAATGGACATAAGTTTAAGTAAACTCCAGGAGTGATGATGGACAGGGAGGCCTGGTGTGCTGCAGTCCATGGGGTCGCAAAGAGTTGGACAAGACTGAGCGACTGAACTGAACTGACTGAAGCATTGAAAATGTCAATGGGCGGGGGCGGGGAGGGGGACATAAAAATTTTGGACTTCCTGACAGTTATTTCATGGTAGTACTGTATTTTGTTTTGAATAACCTGTGTGTAGGAGGGGAAAGAAGACACAATATTTAGTTTTTCTTGCTGGGGGCCTCTAGATGTCTTCAGTCCTGTATGAGGGATACATTTTTTCCATGGGTCAGTTTGGAACTTTAAATATGCACAGTATCTCTGTATCGGCAACCTCAGTTAAGTAATTAAGCTAAATGCCTTTGAGTGTTTCCCACAGTTCAAACTCTGCAGCTTGACAAACATAGCCTGCCTCCAGGCTCCTGCCTACTCACCAGCTGCCTCCTCTTGCACTAGATTCCAGAAGCTGAGGCCGAGGACCTGACCCCACCTCTCCCTCCTCTCCCTCGCACCTCCCACCTCTCCTTTCTCCTTTATCTTTCCTGAGAAAGAGCTGGGAGGCTGAGGCCTCCGGCGATGTCATCAGATAACCAGCCCACTCACTCAGGGAAAGATCGAGAACCCCTACCCGGCTTGGGGCAGTTGCACACTCATATCATGATTCAAGTCCTTCCCTTTTACACAAGAAAACATCAGGACTCAGAAGCTGAAGATCTGTTTCTTAAAAAAAAAGGCAAAGTACTCCCCCAAACAAAAACAACAGCAAAAACAAAAAAAGAGCCCTTATCTTGCAACTTAAAAACAAAACAAACGCCATTTCGGGGAGTGACATTCAAGAGGGAGGGGCCTTGTGTGTACCTATGGCCGATTCTGTGAGAGTTGGACTGTGAAGAAAGCTAAGCGCCGAAAAACTGATGCTTTTGAACTGTGGTGTTGGAGAAGACTCTTGAGAGTCCCTTGGACTGCAAGGAGACCCAACCAGTCCGTTCTGAAGGAGATCAGCCCTGGGTGTTCTTTGGAAGGAACGATGCTGAAGCTGAAACTCCAGTACTTTGGCCACCTCAT
>SJYQ01003532.1:0-29898 GCA_006410935.1 Redunca redunca
GGGGGCTGGAGCATGGGGACCGTGGGGTGGGGAAGTCGGATGACTGCCCAAGAGCACGGCGCTCATGGGCGTGGGCCTGAAATGTCCTGTCACCGAGCTGGAGGAGGTTGTATTCATTCATTTCGTTTTTCTTCTCCTGCTAAACGATGAATGAAGTCTGACTTCTGACCCTGGCTTTCCTTAGAAAAAGCCATGGGGATCTCACATCTAGGGGAACAGGCAGCCCTCTGTGCTTCCCCCTTGCAGACCGGCATCAGCAACTGCTTGGCCTTCCCATTTGCTCCGCTCCTGCCCACACTGTTCTAAGTACATTTCGTCGTCCTCGTTTCTGGTCCCTTGTGGAATCGTGTTTCCTGCCTGCCTCGGTGCATCGCCTGTCCTCTTGAGTGCAGAGACGTGTCCGTGGAACCACTCGCAGACTGTGCCGCGTTGGCAGCGGGAGAAGGAGCCTCTCTGCCTGGGGCTGGGTGCCAGGGCCTCGGGCTGGGGAGGTGCTGCTGCCAGGCGCCCCCTTCGGAACCAGCCAGCCCTCTCTGGCTTCGGTTCAGATTTAGCCAATGTCGGAAGCCATGTAACCATGCCAGCTCAGCTAATGCAGGCGAAAATCCTCCTCCTGGAATGGGTTGTCTGTTCTCTTGAATAGCTGTATTAGCTGTGAAATGACATAGTTTGGTACCCAACTTAATACTGTCTTCTGCTCTTTAAAAAATTCACTGACTTGGATTTCATAAATATGTACAGCAGCCATGTACCAGGTATTTACTAAATAGATACTGAAACAAATGCAAAAATTAATTTGGCTAATAAATGTACTAAGGTACTAAAAATTGAAAAGTCATTACCGTTTGAGTGGGTTTGAACTCTTGTTACAAGAGAATGATTATAAGAAATGTCTTTTCTCATTTTTCAGTGAACCTTATTTTCTAATACTTAGATTAAAAGTGCATTTTAAAATAATGCCTCAGAGGCTTGTTTTCCAGTAGTTCCTTAATTAAAATTCACCAAAAACTCTGGTCTCACCGTTTTCATCTTTCTTAAAATAGCCAGGAAGGGTATCAGTTCAGGACCTGTTCCGTGGTGTCATGTCAGTTTGAGAGTCTTCCGCCCTGACTGTTGAAGCCGCGTGTGGCCTGCATGGCCCGTCGCCAGGGCTGGAGTGTGTCAGAGCCCGCCTTGCAGGCACGGCGTGAGCCGCCTCTAGTTCCTCACCTGCCAGCAAGACTTCCCCGCCATGTCCCAGCTGGTGGCACCTCTCCAGAGGCTAAGCCCCCCCCACACAGCCGTCCCGGGCCTGCTCCTCGTGCGTGACGCCCTTAGGCCCTGTGGTGGCAGCAAGGACACCCGGCCTCCTTTGCTGAGGGTGAGGCCTGTGTTGTGCAGAGGTTTCCGGAGGCGATTCTCCACCTAGTGTCTGCAGAGTCAGGCCTCATACCCTGTGATCCTCTGTGGCTCTTGCTGCCTCCCCATGGTGCCTTGGGGCCAGCTTCTAATTCATGTGTTCCTTTGGATCTGAGGTGCCGTTACTTGCAGGAACTCCACCCATTTGAAATTAAAATATAAACTTCATATAGATAACTTTCTGTTCATCAGCCAGCTTAGAGGTGTACTATTATGAAAGTGCCGTGAAGAAAGAAAAATAACTTAATTCTGAATTGGTTTGATGCTCAGCCATTGATTGAGAGATGCATCCCAATTTTAGACACATTGAAATGTTACAGGAAAAAGTACGTTTTTGTGATAATGGAAGAATAATAGTCTTTGCCGAATTACAAGTTACATCGGTTACTTGGAAAATGCTCTAATCAGGCACCATTGTTTACCAGGGTCTTGTTGAGCTATTAAGTCACAGTTTTGTGAATGTAGCAGTATGTATGTATATAAATTATATCAAGAACCATAACGCTTACTTTTAACAGTTGTTGTTGCCTGGTGTCTGACTCTTGGCGACCACAAGGACTGTAGCCCGCCAGGCTCCTCTGCCCATGGGATTTCCCAGGCAAGAACGCCGAAGTGGGTTGCCATTTCCTATTCCACTTTCTGTGTTGTATTTAGTGTTATTTCTGGATGTTGAATACAATTAGTGGTGTAATGAGCACACTCATGGGTGAACTTGTATGTGCTTCCTCAGTTGTGTTTCCTCCAAAATGCATCTTTTTTCCTTGTCACTTTTTAAACATTATTATTTTTTAATTTAATTTAAATTAATTTTTGGCCACACCATGGGGCATGCAGGATCTTTGTTCCCCAATCAGGGACCCAAACCCATGCCCCCTGCAGTGGAAACTTAACAGTCTTAACCACTGGACACCAAGGAAGTCCTGTTCACTTTTCAATTTATACGTAGATGAGTACATTCTAATAAAACCCCCAAATTCTAGCAGCACCCGGGTGGGAGCTGTAGAGTGGGAGGTGGTCACTCTTGCCAGCTTGTTGATCACCTGGAGGAGGAAGCCCAGTGGCCTTGGCTTGTGGCCTCTTGGACCTTTCACTGAGTTAGGTGAACACAGAGCGTGCGTGTGTGTGTGTGTGTGCATGCCAGAGCCCAGGTGTTTCTTTCAGGCTCAGTGAGGGAACCTTCGTTCAGTCAGATCAGTGATCAGCTGACCCCAGAGTGTGAGGTTCAGCCCAAGAGTGCCTTGGTCTTTCTGAACAAATCCTTCCTGTTTCTGCCACGTGTAGCTGACAGTTTACACGCCACATGTTTTTGGATAGAATTTCTTTGTGATGACTCGGCTGTCTCAGTCTTTGGGATTGTCGTGTTTGTGGTGGAGTCTGGAAGTCTGAGATAGCTCCCTTTGATTTTTCTTCTGTTTGATATTTTCATTTAAAACTTTAGCCCTGCCTCTGTATTACGTTTTAGCTACTGTGTGGGGATTCAGTTTGCAGAGAGGGAAAGTCAGAGTGATGGTTCCCTGACCCCAGAATGCCAGGACCGGGGAAGGGGCAGGCGAAAGGGCTGTGGGTGCGCCGCTCTTAAGCTCTCTGAGAAGGCCCCTGGGGCTTCTGTCGGGTCTTGCTGATACCTGTAGGAGCGGGAGGTCCCTGATGTTTTAAGCGCCTGGGCCCTCCAGGTTACCGTTGCTCCGGCCGGTTTTGCGATCCCGCTTCTCTGATTCATGATAGAGGAGATGGTCCTGTGACGGTCACAGCATAGAAATTTCCTTGAGATATATGGGAGCGGGTGACGCGGGCCCTGGGAGGCACGATGACTAAACTGCGTGCTGATGCGAGACTTGAGTGTGGTTTTTATGCAGAGGTCTTGTCAGCTGTGAGACTCCTTAGAGGTTTTGCTGTGTGAGAAGAGAAGAGCAACCATGCTCATTTTCATTCTTGAGTAGGAAAGATCAGACCTCTTCCTGGCCACAGTTCTGTAAACCCCTTTGGAGAACTGAAGGTGTGTGCGTGTTCACTCAGACGCGGTGATCGTCAGAAGGCCCTGCCGTGTGTCCCGGTGTGGTCGGCAGCGCTCGGTGTGGGAGTGTGCTGTCCCGACCGGCACGGGTTGTTTCTTAGGCTGGTGGATGATGCTTGTGGTGTCGGTCAGTCCAGTTGCTCAGTCGTGTCTGACTCTCTGTGACCCCGTGGACTGCAGCACGCCAGGCTTCCCTGTCCATCACCAACTCCCGGAGCTTGCTTAGACTCAGGTCCGTATTGAGGAGCAGCGTCCCAGCTGTTTTGTCGAGGACTGTGCCTTTCCTGGGGTACGTGGCCATTGAGGGGGCTTGCACTCGCGCATTGAGTACCCAGTGCAGGGACCGAGACGCCTGCTGGACGCTCGTTTTGATGGCGTTGGCTAGGGAGGCCAGGTCTTCAGTGACGAGGTCATCAGCAAACTATGTACTTGATCGAAACTTGATTGATCCCACACATATTGATGGAGTGCCTGCCACAAGCCAGTGCTGAGACAGGCTGTGGGCAGGTGCCCTGTCCTGGAGGTCGCGTTCCCTTGGCCGAGCCGGACTCCCGGCCACCCCCATGCCTAGTGGGGGGCGGGGGTGCTGCTCCTCCCGCCCGCAGGCCCTATTGGGTGGCTCTGTCTGCCCCCCAGCCCTCTCCTGCACTTGGAGCTTCCTTCCTCTCAGGGTTTCTCCAAGAGCCTGAGCCGGAGGAGGCAGCTGCAGGGCTTTCTGATCTGTCCAGATGGTTGTTAGACCTTGTCGTGTCTTTCTGCACCGACGGGGCCTCCCATTCCAGAGCCACAGCTCTGCCTGCCTGGAGGAAGAGCCCCAGGGTGGACCGGAGCCTTCTTGTCCAGCCAGGCCTCCAGCAGGATCCCTTCTATTCCCAGAGGCAAAGCGAGCATGCTCTTCCTGACGCGTGCTACAGCAGTTGTGAATTTATAGATGCGGTTTATTATGTATCTCAGACACACATTCAGTGTGTCTCACTGGTGGAACAGGACAAGGCAAGTCAACAGCCATCTGACGCCGCTGCTGGTCACACACGGCCCTGAGGGCAGGCCCTGGGAAGCTGAGGGGTGGCGGCGTGTGGCTGTGTCTCTCTCGCGGCTGTTCTTTCCACTCTGCGGTGGCGTCTGGGCGGTTGGAGTGGCCTGTCTCCTGATGCTTTCACATGTTAGATGTGTGGAACATGAGCTCAGATTTGACCACATCGACTCTGCTGTTCTTCTTCCAAGTCTTCCAGCTAGTTGCCTGACTCCTCCAGGCCTGTGTCCTCAGTCAGCGTCTCTGCACCTCTGTGCTCTGCTCTTATCCACAGCGCTGAGCTGCAGGGGAGCGTTGCTCCTGGTGCTGAGGTGGGCTGACTGCTCACCGACGGACGGCTGACCCAGGGGTGCGTGCAGCCTCCCGGCAGGTGCTGGGGGCAGGGGCTGACATCCTCACTAGCAGGAGGGTCCCTGGCGTGGTCACCTACCCGTCACGTCTGTTTCTGCTGATGACCGTGCTGAGCCTGGGGAATTGTGGCTCACAGCTCTCATGGCGTGCCCTCTGAGCCGCTGGAAGGGTTGCAGGGAAAGGCTCAGGATGTCTTTGGCTCTCAGTCATTGTTGAGATGATAGAAGCTTTACCCTCTAAGTCTTGGAAATTTGATAGCTATTTTGGTAAAATTACTGCATTTCAGTGTGGTATGACTTACTACCTTTTCTGATTGACTAAAAGTTGGACTCATGGCTTAAGCAGTAGCAGGCTTGGTGTTTCATTTGGAAAATTAGACATGGTGGCTCCAAGTTGGGTCCCTGATGGGTGGTGGCCTCGGTGACACTACCGATGTGTTGAGGGTGTTGAGGGTCTGTCTCCTGCTGCGTCCTGTCTGGGCTCAGTGGCTTCACGCAGCTTGTAAACTGAGTGCTAGTGCTGTCCGTGCAGGTGATCTGTGTGGGGAGGCGATCCTGCGGGCGAGAGCGCCGCAGCTGGCTGTGAGCTGGAGTCGGTGGAGGACGAGCTGTCAGCTGTCTGGCCTCGCCTTCACGGCTAGGCACCAGTCGGCCCCGTCGAGCCTTACCTGCTCTCAGGTAGACTGTCCTGCTCACTATTGAGCTGATGTTGATATTATTGAGCGAATTTCACTTCATCTTCTTTTCCTTATTATAATCAAACTTGGACTGGAACCAGGTAGATTTGACTTGATACATAATTTCTGGGAGTAGGTTATTTGCTCCCTTATCTTTAATCCCGTAAAGTAACTGAGGGTAACATGTCCTTCTTTCCAGCAGAACGATGACCCTACGTTGCTCCCCCAGGGGACTGGCAGAGAAGTGACTCGGGGCTGGGGTGTGAGGTGGCTTTTGGAGTCCGCCGGTCTCTCCTGAAACCACTGCTTTTTATTTTATATCTTTGTTAGAAATGCTGGAGTGGGGGAGGGCTGAACTGACTGGTGTCCCTCACATCTTGATCGCTGGCTCCCGAGTCGTGGCCTGGGCCCCTGTTGCTGATCCAGGGCGTTGTCTCAGCGGGTCGGGCAGACCTGGCCGCTGAGAATCGGGCCTGCCAGGCTCCTGAGGTCAGGTGTCTTCTCCTGGCCTGGCCTGTCTCGGACCCGCCGTGAGGGCGCCCCTGGGCCTGGAGCACACCCGGCTGAGGTGAGACCCCCGGGTAACTAGGGGCCCTGCCCTGCCTCCGTTGGGAGCACCCTTCGTCTTCTCAGTTTCTTAACGTCACGTCACTGAAACGCTCCTTTCGGATAAGACTTTAGATACCAGTTGGAAGCTTTGGTACAACGCGCTCGTGTTACTCTGGGGTGCTAAGCCATACTGCATCCCCACAGAGGGGTCATCTCACCCTGCACTCCAGAGGAAACAAGAAGCTGGGTTTTAAGTGGCCAGAGATACGCTTCAGTGTCGTGCTGATCTGATAACACAACGAACGAGACGTGTGGTTACATCTAACGGTAACTCTAGTGTGTTTCTCTTTTGTCTGCTAGACTTCACGAGGAAATAATTGACTTTTATAACTTCATGTCCCCTTGTCCTGAGGAAGCTGCCATGAGAAGAGAAGTGGTGAGGAGGATCGAGACCGTGGTTAAGGACCTCTGGCCGACGGCCGACGTGGGTATATGCGCCGTGTGCCGTGCCACTGCAAGGCACCGTGTCTGCGGGCCTGCGCGGACCCGGCGGGCGGGACCCCCCACTGTGGTGCTGGGAGGGGCCTCACCTGGAGCTTGTTAAGAGAGGCCCGCGCCCCTGCCAAGGGGGACCCCGGGCTGGGGGTAGGGCTCTGCTCAGCTTGCCGCCCCCCACCCCCACTGGTGGTTCTGAGCTTCTGACGTCTTCAACTGTGAGGACCGTCTGCCTTGGGGAATTCTTTTTTTGAAATCTTGTGATTATTTTCCTTGTTTGTAATTTACCCTAAGATAAGTTTACCCCTTTCTGCATCAGACTGCATAACAGGGTTCCATTGTGTGAACCCTGGAAGTGTTTGCTTGCAAACTGCTTCCTCAGTGAGTGAACCACATGTGCTCATAGAGGCGCGCTCTGTGGGCCTTGGGCATGTGGGGCGCAGTGGGAGATGGCCTTCTGGTGCCCTGGCATCCCCGCCCCCACTGCATCAGTTTCATCCCTGCCCTTGGGTGCCCTGGGACAGAGCCCTGTGCTGTCCACAGCCTGGACACCAGTGTTGCGTGGCTGTGGGTGCCGCCAGGGGCTGTTTTCGTCCTTTGGTTCTGAGCTTTGGAGAATTCCTTTTGGGGCAGGCGTCTAACTTAAGGCTTGAGAGGATGCTCTCCGGGCAGTGGGGCCCCGGGCGGGAGCCTAGTGAGCGGTGGCGGCGGGCGCTGCCCGCTGTCCCGGGTCCGAGCTGCACACCCTCTGTTGCAGGTGCAGATATTCGGCAGCTTCAGCACCGGTCTCTACCTTCCCACCAGGTGAGCGCCCACTCCGCACAGATGAGGGCGTGGTGGATGAAGCTGGGGCTGGGGCGGCATCTGTGTGCGTGCTGAAGGCTGAAAGCAGCTTTCTTGTGTGCAGATCTGAGGCTGGAAATGAGACTGAAGGGAAAGGCTGCAGAGCGCAGCGGGCGGACTGCAGGGGCGAGCATTGACGTTGCTGCTGCGAACCCTGATCGCTTTGCCTTTCCTCTTGCCCTGACGGGGATGGGCTGTAGAGGGGATGAGAAAGGAGGGGGTGGGGGAGATGGGAGCTGTGGAGCAAGTGCAGCAGAAACAGTCTGAGCTCTTTGGATGCTTTTGAAAAGTTGCCTTTACATCTTAATGAAACTTCAAGCAAAATTGCATTTGAATAGGATTTTGTGAGGATTTTTAATTGATAGAAAAACATCAAACAGGTGTTTGCATTTTAAAGCCATTCCCCAGCGTTTCCTCATAAAGGGTTTTTTAATGTGCATCATTTTATTAAAAACTTCCATTCTGCTAAGCCAGTTCAGTCCTCGGAGACTGAAGAGACTGCAGCCTCAGGGTGTTTTGGTTGGCATGGGCGAGGCTGGTGGGGAGCTGCGTCCACCTCAGGTGTCCGGGTCCACTCAGATGGGAGGGCCAGGCCTCTGCGGTCCCCTCGTGGTGTGGCGACTCGGTCAGCGTCTGCTCTCCACCTGTGTTACCAGTAGTTCACAAACTTCCTTTCCCTCACTAAGAGGCTGCTGGGATGGTGTTGGCTCTGGAAGCACTGTGGGCCTGCAGCCAGTGTGTTGCCATGCAGATGGGAGCAGGGGTTCACGCTCGCTTCTCTCCCATCCAGTGACATCGATCTAGTGGTCTTTGGGAAGTGGGAGCGCCCCCCACTGCAGCTGCTGGAGCAGGCCCTGCGGAAGCACAACGTGGCCGAGCCGGGCTCCATCAAGGTCTTGGACAAGGCGACGGTGAGTGCTGCTGCTGGGTGCCCCGCCCGAGCAGGGGGCACACGGCCACCCGCTGCAGCCTGTGGGATATGCTGGCGTGGTTTGCGGCGGGCACTGGTTCTGTTTGAAGGCTGCTCCACTTCTCGTGTGAATGCACTTGTGTTGTTTTGTAGTTAGGATTTCTAGCTGACGATATGCTTAGAGACCGTCTGAAGTACACGTTGTACTGCAAACACTGAACTCTTCCTGCACTAAAATACACGACTGGGGCATCCTTTGTGAAGCCGTGCAAGGGGGGGATAATCATACCCGAAACAGGGCACATTCAGAGGCTGCCCTCTGTGGAGAGTGAGGCCCAGTGATCAAACCATGGCATTTATTACATAGAAAAAGTTTACCATTTGCCAAGTTACACTTCAGAAAGAAAAACTTGCCTGGTCCTTTCCTGTTCCAAAAATGTCCACATGTAAAAAACATACTTCCCTCAGGTAGAAGGTGGATGACCAGGCGTCTCTGGTGTGTGTGTCCGGGTCTGTCCAAGCCCAGAGCTCGCACAGTCCAGGAGCCCTGCGTCAGCGGCCTGCTCCGTGGCGCTCCTCAGTCTCGGCCCCGCCCCCTCTGTGGCTCTGTCCCTGTGCTGGGTGGCTGCTGGTCTCTGAGCCGGCTTCGGTGCTTACATACAGAGCAGCCAAGGGCTCTCAGCCTGACTGTCCTGAGCAGCCCCCAGAATGTGAGTTTGGCAGTGTTACTACTAGTTCCCAGATCGGGGTTCATCCTGTGAGTATGGGGTGTGTGTGTGTGTAAACTCATTTCGTGTTTAAGGAGAAAACTCTCTGTATAACTTGGGAAACATTTGATACCTGACCATAAACAGCATTGCCTATTAAAGCAAGTTTCCTAACTTGAATCTCTGCAGGTACCAATTATAAAACTGACAGACCAGGAGACGGAAGTTAAAGTTGACATCAGCTTTAACATGGAGACCGGGGTGCGGGCAGCGGAGTTCATCAAGAATTACATGAAGGTGCTGTCACCGCAAGTTAGCACGATGCAGATGAGGGGCTTGTTAAGTTGGCTGACGTTTCCCTTTTAAATGTTGAAACCTTTAAGCTGATGATATTCTTTAATGAGAAAGACGGTTACAGATGGATTTACCTTAGAGTATTATTTCTTTGGAATTACGTAGCTGTTTCGCAGCTTTGCCTTCCTTTCCTAATAATTTTAGACACTTGCGCATCATTATAGAGATCCTTCTAGTTACTACACAGTGACCATCCCTGCAGCTCATTGTGCCTGATTTGCGAGTATATCACAGTGGAGCGTAGGTTTGCTTTCTCTGGGTTGGGGGGAGGTCTCAGTGCCTCAGGATGGGAGGTGTTCCTTGAGCTGAGGGACTCTGGACTGACCAGGTGTGTGGTGCAGTTAAGCGGCACGTCCTTCCCCATTCAGAGAGCTGCATTGTCTGGACCCTGCCTCTGCCCCCAGTTTGAGGCCTTGCTCCTCGGGAGCCGCTCAGTCTGCAGTCAGGCTTGTCCACAGAGCCCCCTCTGCTTCAGCAGAGCTGGAGCGCAGCGGAGGCGGCCGGGCCCCTGCACCCCTCCGCAGATCCGGTCGCCCTGCGGCTCCTTGTTCCCACGCCCTGCTCTCCACCCTTGTCCTGCGTTTGGCAGTGTTGCGTCCTGCTGGCCTTCTGCCTCGTGAGCTGCCCACCCCACTGCTTGTCTCATGGGTGCCCCGAGTGTGGACGTTTTGCCTCCTAGTTCTGGGACCTTCCCTCGCCCATGGCTGTACCCACAGAGCCCTGTGCTCAGCGCCTGAGAGAGGGACTCTTCACTCCCTGTGCCCCTGGGCCTGGGGTCTCCATGCAGGCCTCCCGCCTCAGCTGCACTAAACCATCATCTGGGGAGGCGCCCCCAACAGGGCCCTAGTGAGCCCCTGATGGATCTCTTCTCAGGCCCCCATGGGGTGAGGAGCCTCCAGAGGAGCAGGACAAGGAAGTGAGCTTCCTGTCTGTGCGTGGAGTCTGCCCAGTGCGGACTCTTCAAAGCCACAACGACTAACCAGATGCTGTCTTTCTTTTGAAATTTGCAGAAATATTCATTGCTGCCTTACTTGATTTTAGTACTGAAACAGTTCCTCCTGCAGAGGGACCTGAATGAAGTTTTTACAGGCGGGATTAGCTCGTACAGCCTCATTTTAATGGCCATTAGCTTTCTGCAGGTGAGTACACTCTGTCTCAAGAACCCTTGACCTTGAGCCTGATGTGGGAGCCGTTGTTCCCTGGTGTTCAGACCAGTTGCTTCTCGGCTTCCAGGTCTTTGCTGTCCCTGCGCAGCTTTGTTTTGATGTAGTAGAAATTGACTTCTAATCTTGATGATGAAACTTTTGATCAATACTTTTTTCCTTTGCACCTGTTTTTTTGTGTGTCTATTGTAACTATTAGAGGGCTTATCTCATTTTATCAATCAAGTATATGTTGACTTAACCCTGAAGAAACATTATGTTTAGAAAAATTGAAAGACATGCCTTGAAAGACAGTGAAAACCTTTTCTTGGTTCTTGACTGTCAATGTATACTGAAAAATTTGTCTCAGAAAAAAAGTCGAGTCCCACATATGGGGGAAAAAAAAAAGAGCTTTTTCCTGAGTGATGAGAAGTTGGTATTTTGTCTTTATCTGTTGCCTGTATTTTGTTGAGTAGCCTGGAAAAACCTAATAGGAAACCCGAGTATTAAATACTGTACCACGCTGATGACCTGTCCTACGCTGCGTTTCTAACACGCGGTCTCCGCGTGAATCGAGGCACGGTCGTGCCGTTTACACTTGTCAGCCCCTCTGCTGTGTTTTGGCCACACAGCGCTGGCTCCTCTGTTCTGTGTCTGTGGTGGCGCTGAGGGTTTTGTGTCGAGACTTGGGTCATTTGTCTCGGTGCCGTCAGCACTGCTGATGGTGGAGCAGCTGGGCCCAGCGTCCTGCACCCCGAGGTCTCCTCGGCATGCCTCTTGGGAGGCCCCATGAAGGCCCGCGGGCAGGTGGGGCTCTCTCTGCTGTGTCCTCGCTGCGCCTCCCTCGCGCTGGCCTTAGAGCCCTTCTGCCCGAGGTGTCGGACCTTTTTTTTTTTTTTTAAGAACTAAGCATGAGCTGTGTCCTTTATTTATTTCCTCCCACTTACCTGAACTGTCCCGGCAGCCTTGTAGTGAGACCTGCCCACTCTCGTGATGCTGGGTGCCCGGCTCAGTGACCCTGCGGAGGCCACCCGGGCCTGGGCAGGGCGACCACTGTCAGCTCCACCCCCTTGGTGTCCGGCCCTTCCCACCTCCGTGCTGGGCCCGCTGCATCGTCTGATCCATGCCGGGGCTCAAGGAGGTCGTGGCTCATTTGCTTGCCCTGGGTAGTGCTCAGGCGGGGAGACAGAGGAGGGAGAAGGCCAGAAAGCAGCAGGACCACGGCGCTGAGCCTGCGTGAGGGCTCCTGAGCCCAGATACGCCTGCAGCCTGGGAGCCGCGCTTCCTCCACGGCCACTGCGCTGTGAGCGCTTTCAGCCGCCGTGCTTCTGCCGGGACTTGGACTCGATGGTCCTGTTCTTGACCGTCACTGTCCAGCAGCGTGGGTGGTGCTGATGCTGGTCTGGTGGGATGGCCGCATGTGCCCGTGGGGCTCTGGCAGGACCAGCAAGCTGAATGTTTGGTTTGTTTTAACTTGTTTAAATTCACAGCTCAAGGCTGTCACAGTGGGCCGTGCACTCAGATACTTGAGCCTTTTAGTGACTCTCAGGAGGGTCAGTAGACAGGGGCTCAGCTTCAGAATAAATCCATTAGCTGCTGTGGGGACAGGTGGGGTTGAGCTGTGTTGAGCTGTGTGCCGGGCAGCGAGGTGAGTTTGCCGTAAATGTTGGTGCAGAGCTGGTGGCCGTTCACAGAGTTAGGCCTTTCATTCTGAGCAGTGATGCTCTTCAGGCTCACACTGCCCCCTGCTGGTTGCACTTCAGAATAACGGAATTAATACTAGAATCTATAAAATTGCCTCCGCCAGCTGGGTGACTCTGCGTTGTACAGAATATGGTCCACTCACCTACCACTATTTGGGAATTTGGGGTTAATCAGATGTCTGTGTAGAAATGTGTGGCTTCTGAATTTCAAAGGATTGGAGTATAATTTAAAAATTCAGATGAGCAGATTTTCTTTCTCTTGAACACCCTTGGTTGACAAGCGATCCAGGCTCCGGTGGTGGTGGGTGGACAAGGGCCCCTGACTGCGTCCTCGGCTGGCCATCTGAGCTCGCCGCGTGTGTGGTGTCTGCAGTGCCCAGAATCCACACAAATTGGGGTGCCTCGCTTTCACAGCTGCATCCGAGAATTGACGCCCGGAGAGCGGATGAGAACCTTGGGATGCTGCTCGTGGAATTTTTTGAACTCTATGGAAGAAATTTTAATTACTTGAAAACTGGTATTAGAATAAAAGAAGGAGGTGCCTATATCGCCAAAGAGGAGATCATGAAAGCCATGACCAGCGGGTACAGACCGTCGATGCTGTGCATTGAGGACCCCCTGCTGCCTGGTAAGGACCCTGCTCTGTGCGGGACCCCGTCTGCAGGCACTGTACTCTGGCCGCCAGTGCCAGCCGGGGAGCATTCACAGGCGCCCAGCCACGGGCAGTCACTGGATCTCATGTAGAGTCCTGCTGCACTACCGGGGTCGGGGTTGGCACGTCAGAATTCCTTGTTAATACTTCTAAATAACTTACTGTAAAGTTGCAACTTCGTTTACTTTTTGTAATCAGAGAAATGTAGAAAGTGTGAATTAAGAAAAAAAAATTCTATTTTTTCTGAATAGAAATGTATTTCCTGTCTCATAAACCATCTGTTTCCCGTAAGCTTGTCACATAGGAAAGTGAAGTGTGCCGTCGTCCCCTCCCCTTTTGCACTCTCTTCTCCTGTCTTCCACATGTAGATACTAGCATCGAGTGTTGCCTCCTTAGTAATTGGCGTGTGTGCTCAGTCCTGGTCGATTCTCTGCGACCCCATGGACTGTAGCCCACCAAGCTCCTCTGCTCATAGGATTCTCCAGGCAAGTGTACTGGAGCGGTTGCCATTTCCTGCTCCAGTTAATTGGATGGCATCACATAATGCAGGCAGCTTTGCCGCTTGTGCTTTTATTTAACGGTAAACCTGAGAGTCCTGTTCTGTACGCAGAGGGAGGTTCCGATGTAAGGTGCGTTTCCCACACCTTTGCTGACCATCTTTGAAATCTTTGCCCACCTGGTAAGGCCAGGCATGTCCATTTTCACTTACTGTACTTTTCTTTAAGATGGCTGAGGTGAAACACATGGATACTTGTCAGTCCCACAGGTGTTTGTGGAGGATTTATTGGGTGACACGCCGCTCTTTGTGGGTGATAAAGTCAGAGGCAGCAGGTGGCAGGCCAGGTGGTGAGATGGTCCGCTCTGGGTGCAGAGCCCTTCGTGGTTTTCTGTGTGAGCTCACGCGCTTTGTCCGTCCGCCCACTGCACTGTCCTCCCTGGTTTTGTAAGGTCCTCTGCAGTGAGGGAAGCCTTTCTTTGTTGACATGTTGTACTTCTGTCTCTTGCATCTGTATTTGGTATTTTTTATTATTTGTGTGTGTGCTTGTCTGCTAAGTCACTTCAGTCGTGTCTGAACTCCTTCTGACTCTATGGACTGTAGCCTGCCAGGCCTCTCTGTCCATGGGGTTCTCCAGGCAAGAATACTGGAGTGGGTTGCCATGCCCTCCTCCAGGGGGTCTTCCCGACCCAGGGATCAAACCTGCATCTCTCTTATCTCCTTTATTGGCTGACGGGTTCTTCAGCACTAGCGCCACCTGGGAAGCCTTCTGTCTCTTGCATTGTATTTGGTATTTTTTTGGTGTTTAGCTCATGTATATGTTTTTCAGCACCTTCAGGTTTATGGTTTTTGGTGTGTGGCTCCTGGGGTGTGAGATTTATTTCTTAGAGTCTCTGAAGGACTCTCCTGTGGGGTCGCGTGGTCTGTGTGGCGCTTCCTCAGTGGTGCATTTCCCTCCCCCAGGATAGGCCTCCAGCCCTGGCGAGTCTGCGTTGGGTCAGCTAAGTGGCCGGCAGTTCTTTGTCTTCAGTGTTTGCTGAAATGTAATTGAAATAGGAAAACCCACACAGTTACTGAGCGGCTACATGATTAAACCTGGAAAAGAGAAAATGTTGGTGCTCAAGGATATGTTTCCTAAGAAAAACACCCCCACCTGAAATTGGGGAATGAGTTACATGTAAATTGAACTTGGACAGTCTGCTGTTCCAGCAAAGTGCGCTCCTTACCTGGACTCCCTTAATGACTTCAGCGTCGCTTCATTTTATTTGCTGTCTGCAAACGGGAGAGGCCGCACCTCTGACGATGGCTGTCTTGTCTCAGGGAACGACGTGGGCCGGAGCTCCTACGGGGCCATGCAGGTGAAGCAGGTGTTCGATTATGCCTACATCGTCCTCAGCCACGCCGTGTCGCCGCTCGCCCGGTCCTACCCCAACAGAGACTCCGAAAGGTACCCCGTTCTGGGGGCCGCGGCCCCTGTCGTTTGCCTCCATGGAGTTTGCCGCCCTGTTTTAGGAGAACCTGAGAATGCTGGGAAAGGAAGGTCTTTCAGGGGTTCTGGGTGGTCATGGTGGTCAAGAGGTGAAAGGTTTTCATTTAGAGAGCTAGGATTTTCCCAGGGTATTAGTTTTGGGGAGGTCATTTCTGGCTTTTAAAGCTGTAGAGTATGATGCTTTTTTTCCGGCTGCCCTCAAGAGGTGGGTGCCCGGCCCTGAGGGAGGTGTCCCACCCCCACGCCCCTCCCTGCACACTGCTCAGCCCTGAGGGACGTGTCCTGCCCCTGCCCCGCTCCCTGCACCCCGGTCCTTCCTGCCCCTGTTTTGAGTGCTTGCTTTTCCGGTGTGCACTTTTAACTGGTGAGAAGTGTTTTTTCCTGACTGCAGATTATGTGCCCTTCGAGGTGGGGCTGGGATGGAGGGAGAAGCTGAGGGGAAGTGAGAGGCAGGGGCAATGACTGTCAGAGGAGGTTGCTGAAGCTGGGCCGGTATGTCCATCCTTAGGGGTTATGGAGGACTCGGACTCTGAGGCCGGCACAGTAGTGGGGGCACGGGCGGCTCCGTGGCTCCTGTCCCCTGGGTGTCTGCGGGCAAAGCTTTGGGCCTGTTCTGGGCACTCTGTCTCCCCCATGTGGTGGGAAACGGGGCCCCTGTGTCACTGGGGCTGGGGGGTGGGCTTCCCTACCTGGCAGGGACTTCAGCGGTCCTTTGTGGACAGATGGAGGTTCCAGGACTTGTGCATCCGTGCCTCGAGTTTTTCTGTACTGTGTAGGTTTGGATTCAAACAGCAGAAGTCAGTCGTAAGATTACCTTAGCTTTTCCCAGCTTTCCCTTAGCAGAGCTCGGTGTTAGGATGTAAAGTGGCTATTGGATAGGATGGTCGGCTCCACGGCACACTCTGTGCTTCGCTCAAGCCCCTGTACCCTTGCCTTTCCGCAGCACCTTAGGGAGGATCATCAAGGTGACTCAGGAGGTGATCGACTACCGGACATGGATCAAGGAGAAGTGGGGCGGCAGGGTCCACGCGGCGCCAGACCCTGGTGAGAGGCCACCCCTCCCGTGGCTCTGCACGTCCCGACACGCCCGCACAGCAGTGTCTGTCTTCTAGTAACAAACCGTTCACACTAAGAAAGCAACTTGCTTCCTGTAAGAGTTTACAGCTGTGAGGTTTAGGCCAGTGCTGTGCACATATGGCAGTTCTGAAGTTCCCAGGAGCTGCATTATAAGTGGAAAGAGGCAGCGGAAATTAATTTTAGTAGTTTGTTTTATTCAGCTGAGTGCTCAGAATATTGTCATCTGAACGGGCAGTCAGCACCCAAAGCTGCTGGGTCTTCCGTGCCGTGCGCTCCGCATGCAGTGTGTGTTCACAGCTGAAGCGCCTCAGGGCCAGGCTCTGTGTAACTCACAGGTGGACCTGTACACCCATGTTGTTTCGAACATAGTTAAGTGTGCTCCAGTGGCTGAGATGTAACTTAAATTGACTGACGTGAAGTGAAACTAGCAGCTGGCTTTGTTGGCCTCTTGCGCCGCGTCACGCGCAGTGGGGCCTCGGGCTGAGGAATGTGACGGCTCCACCTTCCTCCCACAGACAACAGGGTCAAGACCGCAGAGCGGATGGGCGTGTGCGACGGGGACCAGCCTCCCCGACGAGACCCCGAGCCTCCCTTGGGCCCGCGCCTGACCCTTTCCTTGCCTGGCCCCCAGCTCCGGTCGTCCGGCTCTTCCGCCTCCTCTGTGTCCTCGCTTTCTGGCAGCGACATCGTGAGTAGTGCCCTCTGAGCCAGAGGGCTGCCGGGGGTCGTGGTGTACAAACTTATGGGGAGATGAGACCACCGGTCGGGGCATCTTAGCTGCGATTCCATGATGTTCTTCAGTTTCGACCTGACCAGGAGGAGCCCTGGGCAGAGGGGGGCAGGCCGCATCCTGGGACCCCCTGGGGCTCGCCCGTGGCCGCTCCTGTCGCTCTGAGGGGCACGACCTCGGGTGCAGCCCTCCTCTTGTCCCCTCAGGACTCGGACACGCCGCCCTGCACGACACCCAGCGTGTACCAGTTCAGCCTCCAGACACCCACCCCCCTGCTGGCCAGCCTGCCCGCCGCCCTGCCCATGCCGAGCGGCAAACCTCAGTCCACCGCGTCCAGGACGTTGGTCATGACAACGAACACCCAGGTATGGGGCTGTCTGGACCCTTCCGTGACGGCCTGGGACCAGGTCGAAGGTGCTGCGCGTGGCAGGGCTGACCGACACGTCAGATTAGAGAGAGAACCGGTGCTGCGCGTGGCAGGGCTGACCGACACGTCAGATTAGAGAGAGAGCCTTAGACGTTCTTGGAACAGACAGGTCTGTCCTGTAAGACGTTCTCATCCTTGAGTTGATGGAATGTGAGTCCGGTCGTTCTATAGAAGTTCTTGAGCTTCACCGTATTCTGTGTTTGCACTGGGGCACTCCGGGTGGGCCCAGTACTGGATCTTAACAAGGTCCACATGGTCTTTCTGCAAGTGACGTTGGCCCGCAGCGTGAGGCCACTGTCCTGGGCTCGTGCTCAGCGGGCCCCCGGTGTCGTCCCTTGGTCGTGAAGGGCACGGTCCTCGATTTCCTCAAAGAATCTCATTGTTTGCACTGTTACTCAGGTTTGATACCAACTTTGACTTCTCCGCGTCATTCACTACATACTATTTATAGAATTGTTTCTATTGTAGTATGTCCTTTTCCAAAAAATTTAGACAAATTTAGTTTAAAAGGTAGTTTTTTAGAGGTAATTTTTGATGTTTTAGATTTGTAGCTACTTCCCAAATACACATCAACTCCATGTGTGTGAAACTCATCACATTAACGCACTTCTGAAGTAGAGTCGGCTTTCACAAGCGGTGGTGATCTGAGCAGAAGGTGATGGCGATGCCCGCATGTCCCCACGTGTCTCTGCGCTGCTGGGCTCCCCTTGTAGGTAGGGCGTTCTCAGGACACACCCCAGGCTAAGGGGGTGTGGAGGCAGCAGGCGCCGGGTGCACAGTGATGGCCATCAGCACAGGCCCCCCCGCCGCCTAGAGTCTTTTCACTGGCACCTTTAGTAAGCAAGAACCACAGAGGCGGTGCCTGCAGTGTGGACAAGGACCGCGGAGGCGCTGCCTGCCGTGTGGACGAGGGCCGCGGAGGCGCTGCCTGCAGTGTGGACGAGGACCGTGGAGGCGCTGCCTGCAGTGTGGACGAGGGCCGCGGAGGCGCTGCCTGCCGTGTGGACGAGGGCCGCGGAGGCGGTGCCTGCCGTGTGGGCGAGGACTGCGGAGGCGCTGCCTGCAGTGTGGACGAGGGCCGCGGAGGCGCTGCCTGCAGTGTGGACGAGGACCGTGGAGGCGCTGCCTGCAGTGTGGACGAGGGCCGCGGAGGCGCTGCCTGCACGTGGACGAGGACCGCGGAGGCGCTGCCTGCACGCGGGCGAGAGCTGCCACAGGCAGGCGTGGGGCTGGCCTCTGCCCCGGCCGGCTCCCTCGAGAGCCGTGTGCAGTGCTGCCTCTGGTGTTTTCTGCACCTGCACAGGCAGTGAGGCAAAAGCTAAGGCCACTTAAGGGGTTTTTTTTTTAAAGCAAAATATTTATTTGCTTTACTTGGCTTCCCTGGGTCTTAGTTGTGGCATGTGGAATCTAGCTTTCTGACCAGGGATTGAACCTGGGCCCCCAACATTGGGAGCGTGGAGTCTCAGCCACTCGGCAACCTGGGGAGTCGTGGTTCAAGGTTTAAAACAAGAAGCTCAAAGCTCACTTTCTCATTTTATCGCCAAACTGCAAATGTCACTTCCAGTGGGGAAGCGACTGAGGGAAACCCTCACGTGCACAGTGTTTTGAGTGCCTCACTCGTGGTGAAGTCTCCCGCATCAGGATGCAGTGGAGACAACAGCCAGGGCACAGAGCTGTCAGAGACCCCGGGAATGGGCTCTTCTCTGCGCCCCTGGGGGTACAGAGCCCCCACTGAAGAGAGGCCCTGGGTGGGAGGAAGTGTGAGGAAGGGGTGCCATCCCTGAGGCCAGCTGTGGCAGGAGGTGCCACAGCCACAGGAGGCCACAGCCACCCTCCTGAGGTCTCGGGAGCGAATGCGGACAGTTAAGATGAGAGCCGAGAGGGTCTGGAAAAGCAGGGGAGGGGCTCCCGAGCCAACACCTCTGCCCTGATGGGATGGTGCTGCAGAAATGGGAGGGGAGTGGAGGTGGGGGTCGTCCCATCTGCAGACCTTCACTCCAGCTGGCCTGGGGCCTCTTACCCTGCTTGACCCGGGGTGCTGCCCAGAGACTCAAGGGACAGTTTCTTCGATAATTGTAGTTTTCTTGAATTTTTTGGTCACCAAAACCTTATGGCTTGGGTGACTGGACATCTTCATGTTGTCATTGTGCTTCAGAGCAGACTGTTGTGAGGTTGCAGTCAGTCAGACTGAGGAGCCTGTTGTGAGGTTGTAGTAAAAACAGACTGAGGAGCCCGTTGTGAGGTTGTAGTCACACAGACTGAGGTGCGGCTGTGAGTGGGGCCCTTCTCAGGGCTCCTGGTAAGAGCCGTGTCGCATGGGTGCTCATGCCGTCTCTGGTCCTCTCCCCCAGACCAGGTTTACTATCCCGCCCCCGACGCTGGGCGTGGCCCCCGTGCCCTGTAGACAGGCGGGCATCGAAGCCGCTCCGGCGCTGAAGGCCGTCCACCACGTGTCCTCCCCAGCCATCCCTTCTGCGTCCCCGAACCCGCTCTCCAGCCCCCACCTGTATCACAAGGTATGGCCGCGGGGCCCCGGCGCTGGTCCCCCGGCAAGCTGGCGGTCGGCCCACACTGAGCGCCTTCTCTGCGGAGGGAGTCCACACATGCTCTTGGCCTCAAGGGGCAGCTTGGTCATTCAGCTTCATGTTTGCTTTCCCTGTAACGAGCAACGCGTTAAATTATTTTAAAATTTAGTGTAGTTTAATTCATTGAGTTTGTTAGCATAGAGGTTAAGTTCGAAGTAAAGAATACTTCCCATTTTTCTGTTAATTTCCACGGTAGGAACTTTGATTTTCAGGAAGCAAACGATGAAGCGGGAATGACGACGCTGCCCACGGCAATGCCCCTCCCACCGCTGCACTGCCCCCGGTCTTGCTGCGGCGCCTGGACTGGGCCGGGCTTTCTGAGGCCCGGGGCCCTGGGGACCGTGGGTCCACTGCGCTGGGGCCCTCTAAGTCTTCCCTACACTAGAAACGCGGTTCAGGAAAAAGGCTGGGATGTCGGGAAGAGCCATGGCTGGGGTCCAGGCTCTTGGCCCTCGGGGGGAGCGGGGCTGCGGGTGGGGGTCTGTCCAGGCCGGCCTCGAGCTCTGTCCCTCTTGATCTCCTCAGCAGCACAGCGGCATGAAGCTGTCCATGAAGGGCTCCCACAGTCACGGCCAAGGCGGCAGCTACACCTCGGTGGGCACTGGCGGCGTGCGGCCTCCTGTGGGCAACCGGGGCCACCACCAGTACAACCGCACCGGCTGGAGAAGGAAAAAACACACACACACAAGGGACAGCCTGCCTGTCAGTCTCAGCAGGTAATGCTCCCGGCGGTGCCGCCCGGCCTGCCTCGCAGACTACAGCTGGGCGGCCGCGGGGCCCCGGGACCGGAGACCGGGACCGGAGACCAGCCCCGGCCGGCCACACTGCATGTCCCTGTGTGGTGGTCACGTCCTCAAGAACAGCTCCCTGTGTCGTCTGTAAAGCCTTATTAGACGTGGATGCTGTCTGCTGCCTCCCAGGCGCCTCCTTCAAGGCCGGAGCGGGTCTGCAAGGAGCCGGGGGCTGCGCGGGGTCGGGGCGCCTCCTGGCACCGTGCCTGCCCTGCGGGTTGGGCACTTTCATTTCACGTTGTTGGAGCAGCGGAGAGCGAACCCCACTATTTGTTGGGAGATCATCATTGTTTTACTGCCCTCACGTTTTGTTTCAAATTTCAGAACTGTTTTTCTATGTAAATATTGAAAACTTATGATTTGTGCAATAACTCAGATATTTTTTATTTAATTTCATATTTTCACATAAGTTATATTGAAGGGAGGAGGGAATTTTTTTAAACAAGCTTGGATCCTTTCCCGAGTTGCATTTTCTAAGTTGGGTTCATCGTGTTGGCTGGGTGTCTGAGCGTCGTTGTGAGCACCACGAACGAGGGGCTTAGGTAATGTTCATGTTCCTTCTTCAGGTCAGACTTGAGGCCGCTTAGCCTGTGGTGAAGGAGCTGAGTCCCTGCTCCCCCAGGGGTTCGGCTCCTAAACATTCTGACCAGCTGCCCGCCGGCTCTGCCGTCCGGCCTGTCTGTGGTCCTGCTCTGACCTCGGAGTTTTAATGTTTTGGGTTTGGTTCTTTTAAACTGTAGACAACAGACCCCAGCATTTAAAGTGCCAGAGTATAACTTTGTACAGGGAGAAAAGGTTGTCACGTGATAAGATCTTAAACAAGCGTGAACCGTGAAACGCTTCAGCTTTTAGTCACGCAGCCTGTCATAATGGGTCTGGCGAGAGTCGTCACAGACAATGGTACCCAGTTTTAGGAATGTGGAGAAAGGAGTTATGTTGATTCCATTGTGGAATCTGTAGCGGTATGCATTCGTTCTGTTAAGAGCAACTATAGGAGAAGTACTTGAGCTGCTTGGCGCGCCATGGGGGGTTTTTAACACATTGCTGGAGAGCACAGCCCAGTGTCGGGCCGGAGTGGCCGGCGCCCGACCCGAGAAGCATCCTCTGCAAGTGTGTTCTGCCACGACAACCACTGTCTCTGTTACCCATCCCGAACACCGACGCAGCCACCCTGCCTCGCCCTGCGTTTCCCGAGCGCTGCAGGTGTCCCGGGAGGTGGGCGCCTCTCCTGGGTCATCTGGTTCCCATTTTTAAGACGGGGTTCTAACCCTGCCGCACTACAGGTGGGATGGTCTTTGAAGTCCACTAGTGAGAAATGGGATGAGAAGCCTACTGCCATGACCCCGGTGGTTTGCAGAAGTGGGGCATTCTCAAGGGCTCCGAGCGCTACACGCCCCGCCGTGTCTGCGGCCCCCGGAAGGCGGGCCTGGCCTGCTGGTGCGGAGAGGGGCCGCCATGCCTGCGGGCTCCCTGGGGGGCTCCTGAGCCGAGTAGCACAGTTTGTCTGCGGTCCGTGATGATCCAAGGTTATCAAAAATATTTAAAGATATTTAAATTGTGAACCTATTGATAAATATTTATAAAAACTGATACGTAGGTCTGTACTAATCTCTACGCATTAGCAATATCGACTGTAACCCTCCACTGAAGAAGCACGGCGGGGACACAGGAGCACCGCGGGTGGGCCCAGGACGGAGCCCCAGGCCTGGGCGCCAGGTTCAGCCCGTCACGGTGAGCGGATGAATTGGCCTGGCTCCCTGTGGCCACACGCTGCGGGCTGGCAACAAGATATATCATGTTTCGATTTTTTTTGTGCGTGGACAACAATGTGGAAGCTAAAATTGACATATTTTTATGTGAAGTTTTTCTATTCTTTGATTTTTAATAAACTTGGGAAACCAGGTGGTGGCTGTGTGTGTGCCTTTTCCTTTCCAGGCGGGGGCGGGCTGCCTTCTGCAGGCTTCGTTCTTGCCTTGTCTAAGGCCAGATAGCCAGTGATCATGTCATTGGTTCATGAACTCGGATTCCAGTGAGGGTGCAGGCTGGGCATGAGAGAGTGAGCCCTGTCCTGGGCTAGGTGACAGGATGCACCAGAGCCGTTTGTTAACGCTCTTCATGTGTAGTTTCTGACAAGCCGATGTCACATGGTGCTTAACTTCCCATCAGAATCCTTTGTTCCACCTCTCTCTTGAGTCAACATTATACGACTTCAAAATAGCACATTTGAAACCACCGAAAATCATAGCGTGGCTTAAAATGGGGCTTAGGATCAGAATGTATAAGGAAATTTATGAAAATTCCCACTCCCTTGAGCTACGCAGCTGCTGGCCTCGGCCCGAGGCCTCCAGCCCGATGCCCCAGAGCCATGGGGCCTGGAGCCCGGCTCTGTCGGGCCGGTGTCGTGGGCCCGGCGTGTCTTCACGTCCTTCCAGAGAAGGCTCCTTCCGAAGACGCTCTGAGTGGCAGTCTGCAGACACCAGGCCTGGCTCCTCAGGCACCCCCCTTGCCGTGAGGTCGCAGGAAGCCTCCGAGGGTAGCTGACGGCCCACGACCTCAGCGGAGAAGGGAGCTGGGGCTGGGAGTGCGGATGCGTGCCAAGCCGCTGGAGTTGTCCCAGTCTGTGACCCCGCCAGGCCCCTCTGCCTGTGAGATTCTCCGGAGGTGAAGGGTGATGGGTGCATGTTTCTGAGCAGAGGGAAGGTTCCTCTGCCCCTGTGGCCACCTCCAGAGGGCAGGCTGGAGGAGGGCTTTGGGTGGTCCAGCTGAGAGGACAGCTGCTGGGTATAGGAGGTAGGGAGGGCCTGCGGGTGGAGGTGTAGGGCCGCCTGGATGACTTGGGGGCAGAAGGGGGTCTCTGCCCACAGCGCTCTTTGCACCAGCTTGGACAGCGTGATTCCGAGTGCCCGAGGCCTCGTGGAGGGGCAAGGACTCAGTAGGCAAGCCACGCTGGGAGCCTGGGGTGTGGGCTGTAGAGACTAGAGTCTCCTCAAGCGTAAGCTGAGTCTCGGGGGGGCTCAGGGACGACGAGGGTCTGCTGGTGCTGTCTGACGGGACCCTGCATCCAACGGGGATAACACATGCCATCGTCAGCCGTCTGGAGGGGGGCCCCTCAGCTCGCTGCCCCTGCGGCCCGGGCCCACAGCCTCGGTATGACCCTCTGTTGGTTCACCACGTTGTCCTGGGCCCATCAGTACGGATTCCCAGGCTTCCAGATGCCCCTGTGCCCCCGTCCTGCACCCCCCGCCACCCACAGCCGAGTCTCCAGGATTTCGTCTCTGAATTGCTTTGGGATCTCAAGTGCGCTGTCTTACCGCCATTCGAGGGACCTGGTAGCTGGGCCCCAAGCTGCTTGGGTGCACAGGGTCAGTGACGTTGGTAAATCAGAAGTGAGTGTTTGTTTTTGTCATGCTGTGATGGGTTTTTAAAAGTTTGTTCTTTATAGTTGACCCATTAATTGCAGGTATACAGGTACTCACCTGGGCTTCCCTGGTGGCTCAGATGGTAAAGTATTTGCCTGCAGTTCAGGAGACCTGGGTTCCATCCCTGGGTCGGGAAGATTCCCCTGGAGGAGGGCATGGCCACCCACTCCAATATTCTTGCCTGGAGAATCCCAAGAACAGAGGAGCCTGGCGGGCTGCAGTCCATGGAGTTGAAAAAGAGTCAGGCATGACCGAATGACTGCCACACACAAACAACATTGTATTTCAGTATCTGTATAGTTTACATGGACTGAGTTGCCATGCCCTCCCGACCCAGGAATCATCCTGACCTGGGGACCGAACCCAGGTCTCCTGCATTGCAGGCAGATTCTTCACTGTCTGAGCCACCAGGGAAGCCCACTCCACTGAAAGTCATTATGAAATACTACCTATGTTCACCATGTGATGATCTGATGAAGCTTTGAGGAGGGTGGGATGCTTATATCCTTACCCTTTAGAATTTGCAAAGCTTCTGCCAATCCTTAGGTGATTTAGATAACCAAAGGAAGCTGACTTAAAAAGGGTAGTGGCTACCATGAAACACACACACGCAGTCCCAAAGACCCCATTCAGCTCTGTTTAGTTCAGTCGCTCAGTTGTGTCCCACTCAGACCCCATGAATTGCAGCACGCCGGGCCTCCCTGTCCACCACATCCCGGAGTTCACTCAAACTCATGTCCATCGAGTCGGTGATGCCATCCAGCCATCTCATCCTCTGTTGTCCCCTTCTCCTGCCCCCAATCCCTCCCAGCATCAGAGTCTTTTCCAATGAGTCAACTCTTCGCATGAGGTGGCCAAAGTATTGGAGTTTCAGCCTCAGCATCAGTCCTTCCAATGAACACCTAGGACTGGTCTCCTTTAGAATGGACTGGTTGGATCTCCTTGCAGCCCAAGGGACTCTTCAAGAGTCTTCTCCAACACCACAGTTCAAAAGCATCAATTCTTCAGTGCTCAGCTTTCTTCACAGTCCAACTCTCAAATCCATACATTACTACTGGGAAATCCATGGCTTTGACAACAGACCTTTGTTGGCAAAGTAATGTCTCTGCTTTTCAATATGCTGTTTAGGCTGGTCATAACTTTCCTTCTAAGGAGTAAGCGTCTTTTAATTTCATGGCTGCAGTCACCATCTGCAGTGATTTTGGAGCCCTCCAAAATAAAGTCTGACACTGTTTCCACTATCTCCCCATCTGTTTCCCATGAAGTGATGGGACGAGATACCATGATCTTCGTTTTCTGAATGTTGAGCTTTAAGCCAGCTTTTTCACTCTCCTCTTTCACCTTCATCAAGAGGCTTTTTAGTTCCTCTTCACTTTCTGCCATAAGGGTGGTGTCATCTGCATATCTGAGGTTATTGATATTTCTCCTGCAATCTTGATTCCAGCTTGTGCTTCTTCCAGCCCAGCGTTTCTCATGATGTACTCTGCATAGAAGTTAAATGAGCAGGGTGACAATATACAGCCTTGACGTACTCCTTTTCCTATTTGGAACCAGTCTGTTGTTCCATGTCCAGTTCTAACTGTTGCTTCCTGACTTGCATATAGGTTTGTCAAGAGGCAGGTCAGGTGGTCTGGTATTTCTATCTCTTGAAGAATTTTGCACAGTTTATTGTGATCCATACAGTCAAAGGCTTTGCATAGTCAATAAAGCAGAAGTAGATGTTTTTCTGGAACTCTCTTGCTTTTTCAATGATCTAGCAGATGTTGACAATTTGATCTCTGGTTCCTCTGCCTTTTCTAAAACCAGCTTGAACATCTGGGAAGTTCATGGTTCATTGCTGAAGCCTGGCTTGGAGAATTTTGAGCGTTACTTTACTAGCATGTGAGATGAGTGTAATTGTGTGGTAGTTTGAGCATCCTTTGGCATTGCCTTTCTTTGGGATTGGAATGAAAACTGACCTTTTCCAGTCCTGTGGCCACTGCTGGGTTTTCCAAATTTGCTGGCATATTGAGTGCAGCACTTTCACAGCATCATCTTTCAGGATTTGAAATAGCTCAACTGGAATTCCATCACCTCCACTAGCTTTGTTTTTAGTGATGCTTTCTAAGGCCCACTTGACTTCACATTCCAGGATGTCTGGCTCTAGGTGAGTGATCACACTATCGTGATTATCTTGGTCGTGAAGATCTTTTTTGTATAGTTTTGTGTATTCTTGCCAGCTCTTCTTAATATCTTCTGTTTCTGTTAGGTCCATACCATTTCTGGTTCATACCTTTATTGAGCCCATCTTTGCATGAAATGTTCCTTTGGTATCTCTAATTTTCTTGAAGAGATCTCTAGTCTTTGCCATTCTGTTGTTTTCCTCTATTTCTTTGCATTGATCACTGAGGAAGGCTTTCGTAAAGACCCCATAACCAGAGCTAACTCCCACTGTCTACGAGCTGCTCAAGAAAAGGCTTCTTTACTGTGTTCCCATGGCTCCGTGGGGGTGGGGCAGCCCCCAGTGATGGATGAGGAAGCCCTAGGCCACCCCTGCTGGTGTCTTTCACTGTCCATCTCCCAGGGTCCCTGGGTCCTGGAGAAGGACCAATTTGTGATTCAAAGTCCCCAGGGTGAATTCTGGAGCTTCCCTGGTGGCTCATACGGTGAAGACTCCACCTGCAATGAGGGAGACCTGGGTTCCATTCCTTCCTGGGTCAGGAGGAGGGCATGGCCCCCCACTCCATGGCAGAAGAGCCCGGCAGGCTACAGTCTAGGGGGTTGCAAAGAGCCGGACTCGACTGAGTGACTAAGCAGCAGCGGTGGCAGGGTGAATTCTGGAGCAAGGCGGATGAACCAGATGGACCTGGTGTTAATGGGTTCCCAGGAGGAGAGGTGAGTTCCGCCTTCAGGGAAGCTGCTTGGTCGGCATCCTGGCCGCTGTGGGCCAGCCCAGAGCTCCTCGAGGCCTCCAATGGTCCTCGGAGAAACTGCTAAACTCAGCCTCAACCCCTTCGCCTTATGCCTGGTGTCGGGGGCCTGCCGGGAGCCACTTGGGTGGATGTGTTCACACGGTTATGAGCAAACCACCTGGACTTGGATTTTCTCTGCCAGTGTTTGTACTGGAAGATGCTGACGCTCATAAAGATGATGCTAGAAAAGTGTGCTCCTCCCAACGTCCGGTCCTTCCGGCTCCTCCCTGGCTCACCGGTCTTCCCCTGCACCTCCCTTCTCATGTGCGCAGGCCCTCCTGGTAAGACAGGCAGTCCCTCACTCTGCTCCGAGGGTGAGGAACACGGGAGTGGGGTTGGTGGGGGGGCAGCTGAGGCTCCAAGCACTTAGTGGGCCCACGTGATACCCGTGACCCCACCAGCACTGTAGCTCAGCCCGCATCCATGCCGGGCACAGGTGTCTTGCATCCCCGCAGTGAGTCAGGGGAGGCACAGAGGTCAAGGAACTCAGCCAAAGGCGTTTAACAGGAGTGGACTGAGTGGGACACAGCTTCCCGTGGCCTCAGGGCTCCTTGCCCCTTTCCCAGAAATGAGTGTCTCAACCCCCCCAACGCAGCTCACATTCACACCCCAGCTCCCCTCGCAGACATGGCCTTGCCTCATGGGTCAGGAAGAAAGCCCCGGGCCTGCTCCATCCCCAGGCGGTAAACACACAGGAGGCATGCCGGCCTTTGCTGGGTTTCGCTTGTCCTCTGTCTCAGACGCCCGCTTCTGTCTCCCTGGATATGATGAACACACAAGCTCACGTGGTTAGTTACTGGATCCGACAGACGTGAGCCCTGCTGTCAGGCGTTCAGGTGTCCAGGTGCTCCCATCGGGGGTCTCTGCTCCCAAGTGGCCCTGGCAGGGACCTCAGCTGGCCCCTCACCCACTCTGAACGGCAGCCCACACCCATTCTCTGAACCTCTCCACGGCCTTCCCGGGGTGCATTTATCCCGTGACACTCGACGCATGTTTTGCGATGATTTCTTCTTGTGGGTGGCCAAGGGTGCCCACCTTAGCATCATTGCTCTGGACAAAGTGATTCAAACACCTTTGCCGGGCATCTCAAAGGAGGCTTGATGCTGGGGCCCCACCTGCAGAGATTGGCATTAACCGTGTAGATGGAGCCTCCCCCCACCGGCTTTAAGCCACGGGATTCTCCCCTGAGGTCAGGGGTGACAACCAAGGCCCAAAGCATCACCTGTCCCATTCCTACGACCTCCTCGACAAAAGGAAAAAGGTTCCTTTGCTGCCATGTCCGTATGGCTGTACACGTTAGGTGAGCCACTGCCTGCTCTTACACGTGGGATCTGTTCTGTTCTACTCTCTTCTGCTCTATTTCTTTAAAAAGCAGAGTGCTGGCGGCTCACAAGCTGCAGCCCTCTCACACGTGACGATCTGGACCGTCCGGAGCCGGGAGAGGAGGAGCACTGCCTCGGACAAGGACGATGGGACATGGGCCTGAGCTCAGCTCCTTCCTGGGATCCACGGGGCCAGACCAGTGTCCTCCTCAGCTTTCAAAACAAGCTGGCAGAGTGGGCTCTGAGGGGCTTGGCCTTTGAGCATCGTCTCACTGGCTGGAGCTGACAGCTGCGTGGTCACAAGCTAAGTGCTGCTCAATGCTGTTTTGGGTGCAAAATGAAGAGCGGTTGGGAGGTTTTCTTGGCTTCCCTGCTTCCTCATGTCTGGGGTAGAAGACGTGGGTAGGTCTGGTGCCAGGCTGGGGTCCTTTCCCATGGAGGGGGCCCTGACACCCCTGGCCTCCCCCTGGGTGTCCTGGGCCCCTCTTGGGCACGGGGGCAGGATAGTGTCGGCCGTGGTTGGGAACTCTTCCTTCGTCCATGTCCAGAGGGCCCCCCATCCCTGGTCAGAGCTTCCCAGAGGGTCAAGGGCTGCCTGTCTCCTCCATGCTGCACCCAGAATCGGCACTGGTCAGTCTGTCACCCTTCTTTCTGATATGCACTATACTGTGATATGAAGGTGGGGGGCTTCCCTGGTGGCTCAGAGAGGAGAGAATCCGTCTGCAATGCAGGAGACCTGGGTTCAACCCCTGGGTCGGGAAGATCCCCTGGAGAAGGGAATGGCTACCCACTCCAGTATTCTTGCCTGGAGAATCCCATGGACAGAGGAGCCTGGCGGGCTACGGTCCATGGGGCTGAAAGAGTCAGAGATGACTGAGCGAAACATACGCACACACACAGAAGGTGGTATTTCTTCTGTGTTGTTTGACTTTTTCAAAGTTACCTTCTTCACTCAGGAGACTGTGAGCTTTCTGAGGCATGTGTGTGTGTGTGAGAGAGAGAGAGAGAGAGTTAAAGGGCTTGTGTGTGTCCTTCACAGGCTCAGTGCCACTCCGGACACCCTGAAATCCCTTGCTGAGATCTCACTGGTTTATGGGTGGGTGCACATTTTTCTCTTGTTCCATGGGCAAAAAAAAAAAAGCGCTAAGTCATGTCCGACTCTTACGACCCTGTGGGCTGTACTCCACGAGGATCCTCTGTCCATGGGATTCTCCAGGCAAGAATACTGGAGTGGGTAGCCATTCCCTTCTCCAGGGGATCTTCCTGACCCAGGGCTTGAACCCTGGTCTCCTGCACTGCAGGCAAATTCTTTACCAGCTGAGCTACAAGGGAAGCCCTAGGGCTGAAGAAGTCAGGAGCAAAGAGCAAAGCTTAGGTGAATTAAAAAAAAAATGCTTTATGTGAAAGAATGCAGCAGGAAATAGTAAGATTCCAGGTACATTTTGTAGGAAAACTGCAATCTAGACACACACTTGCATTCAAAAGATCTTGGGTCATCCTTGCAGCTGCAGCATCTCACTGCAGAGCCACCCTCCCCGAGGGCTTCCTGTGGTTCTGCGACAGCCAGCCTGCAGGCAGCGCTGGGCGAGGGGCCACAGGTGAGGCGCCGGAGCTGGGGTCACCTGGACCCCCAGCCTACGGCAGGCACCCCTCCCGGCCGCCTGCACACACCCACACCCCACCCACACTGCACACCCCACACCCCGCACCCCACACCCCACACCTCACTCAACCCCACTCCCCATCCACACCCCACACCCCATCCACACCCCGCACCCCACACC
>SJYQ01003532.1:30185-51276 GCA_006410935.1 Redunca redunca
ACCTCCTCCCCACGCCCCCTCCCCATCCGCAGGCCTCCCATCTCCCGTGCCGGGTGGCCGTGTCTCCTGCAGAGTCTGTGGTGCAGGCCTCCTGCCGTCTGCTGCCCCTGCCCGTGGAGGGACCGCTGTGCGGTGACCGGGCTCTGGGGTGGGCATCGCGGTCTGTCCCCCTTCTCTGGGGGCTTCTTCTCAGGCCCTTGGCAAGCCCCGTCTGCGGGACCCCTCCGCCCGCGGGGCAGGCGCCCTGCAGTCACTGCGGGGCAGGAGCCCTGCACGAGGGAGGCTGGCCCCTGAGGCCGGCTGCGAGGTCACTCAGTATCTGACAAGAAACCCCGTGCCCAGGTTTTAGAAGAGTGAAGGACACGAGGCTGCAGCGTTTTTCTGCTGAAAACCAGAGAGATGGGTGACGTCCCCTCTGGGGAGTGACCGTGGAGGAGGGCCCGGGGCCACTCCTGCCGCCCCGCCCAGGGGATGCCCACCTCCGCAGACGGGGGGCGCCCCGAGTGCCGCAGTCAGACCTCTCTCCCTGCAGACCTGCAGCCGTGTGGGGCCTGGGGTCGGTGGTCCTGCTGTGGTCAGGCCCCCAAGGACGTGCCGGGAGGTCTGGGGCGGGGGAGGGGGAAACTCCAGGCAGGACAGCAGTGCTCGGCCCGGGGGAGCAGAGGGTTAGGGGGAGCGTCTCCTGGGGGAGGGAAGAGGCCTCTCCGGGGAGGGGACACTGGCTCGCCGGGCAGGGGCTGGTCGTGCGGGGCCGTGGACAGTGCAGGTGGACGAGGTCCCTGGAGCTGCCGCCACCACCTCGGGGGCGGGGACGGCCCCGCAGCCCCAGGGGACGGACTGCTCGTGGCCCCTGCCTGCCAGGGGAGGATGGGCTGGCGCCCTCATGGGTCATTAGGCTGAGAGCAGCCGGGTGGAAACACTCTTCTGACGGACACGCAGAGCCCAAGCTGGTGGAGGAAACGTTGTACAGTTGCTTTTCCATGCTGTGTTGGTTTCTGCTGTACAGCGAAGTGAATCGGCTACGTGTATACGTGTTGTCATTGTTTAGGCAGGAAGTCGTGTCCAACTCTTTCCAACCCCGTGGACTATAGCCCGCCAGACTCCTCTGTCCACGGGATCCTCCAGGCAAGAATACGGGAGTGGGTTGATGGTTCCTTCTCCAGGGCATCTTCCCAAACCAGGGATCAAACCCACGTCTCCTTCATGGCAGGCTGATTCCTTAGCACTGAGCCACCGGGGCAGCCCCTGTGTGCTTGTATCCCGTCTTTCTTAGGATTTCCTTCCTGTTCAGGTCACCACAGAACAGTGAGCAGAGTTTTCTGCTATACAGTAAGTTCTCATCAGTTATCTACTTTATACAAGGTATCAAGAGTGTATTTATGTCAGTCCCAGTCTCCCGATTCATCCCTCCCCTTCTTCCCCGCTTGGTGTCCCTATATTTTTAATGTCTGTGTCTCTGTCTCTGCTTTGCATATAGGTTCATCAGTACCATGTTTGGAAGAAAGGCTTCTTACTGTCTCTGCGTGTCCTTCCAGGACCGTGACCCTCCTCTGCCTAGTTAGGTCATTGGGCAGGTTGGAGACCCTCTTCCCACAGACCTGGGCCCCCCTCCCCTCAGAGGTGGGGCCAGGACCCCCTCCCCAGAGGGCTCAGCCCCCACTCCACATCCACCAGAAGGGTTACAGAAAGTCCTGCTTTTCATTCTGAGAAAACCAGCTCATCCCAGACTCCAGTTTCTGTGTATCTGACAGTTTGAAGCAGACAATGGTGAAAGCTGTTTTCCTTCGCAAATGTCCAGCTTCTCCCTGTTCTTGGTGACGGTATCAAAGTCACAAATCGGGGTGGGCAGGAATCCCAGCCTCCCCCCCACACCCCCGGGGGTTGCTCATTCTCCCTCACCCAGTTCAGGACAAAGGTGGGCGCAAGACCCAGGTCCCTGGGGACACAGGATGTTTGGGAAGGTGACCCAGGAGAGAGAGGAGAGCGGGGTGAGAGGGCTTAACTGTCAGTGGGGCGGTGAGTGTAGCCTGACCCTCTGAGCCGAGCTTCTTTTAAGCCTCCTCCCCTGTGGCCAAACTGCCTGGCATGCTGGGGACCCCACTCCCCTTGACCAGGGGGGCTCCTTGGATGGCCAAGGGCAGAGTGGGGTCCGTGGGTCCAGTGCGCCCATGGGCTGTGAAGTCATCCCAAACACGGGGTGAGTTTCAGACGTCCGAAGGCCGGTGCCCAGCCCCAGGGCTCTGGTTGGGAGTGGGTAGGAGGGGCTCCTGGGGGTCCCAACCTCCTGGGGCTTCCATCCTGCTTTGTCACTGGTTGCAGGGAGATGTGTCTTCATGGTGGCTGGAAACCAGCTTCAGGAAGACCGTCCTAACCAAGCAGGAAAATGGGTGGAGCCGAGCAGCCTTGTCCCCATGAAATCCCCACTTCTTGACTCTCTGACCACTATCGTTATCATGGGGGCAATCTGTAACACTTTTCAGTGAAGGGGGAGAAGGACTTGTCAGGTGTCTAGTTTTGTCTTTCCCTGGTGGTTCAGATGATAAAGAATCTGCTTGCAAGGCAAGAGACCCGGGTTCGATCCCTGGGCCCTGGGGAAGGGAATGGTAACCCATTCCAATGTTCTTGCCTGGAGAATATCATGGGCAAAGGAGCCTATTGGGCTGCGTCTGTGGGGTCACAAAGAGTCAGACACAACTGAGCAGCTAACACTTTCCCTAACCTGCATTTCGGGTGTGGTCTTCAGTTGAAGGATGGGTAGGCAGGGTTCCCATGCTGTTTCCCACCTGTGTTGACAGGGTTCGGACAAACTAGAGACGCTGTGGAAATCCTGAAGCCAGTGTCCTTTTCACTACCCGTGTCACTACCCAAACTGAACTGATGACGGCCATTCTGTCTGTGTGAGGTGATGCCTTATCACAGTTTTGGTTTGTATTTCTCCAATAACTAGCAGTGTTGAGCATCTTTTCATGTGCCCGTTCAAAGTCTTTATATCTTCTTTGGAGAAATGTCTGGGTAGCTCTTCCACCCATTTTTTTGATTGGGTTGTTTGCTTTTTTTGACGTTGAGCTATATGAGCTATTTGTATATTTTGAAAATTAATCCCTTATCAGTTCAGTTCAGTTCAGTCCCTCAGTCGAGTCCAACTATTTGCGACCCCATGAATTGCAGCACGCCAGGCCTTCCTGTCCATCACCAACTCATGTCCACCGAGTCGGTGATGCCATCCAGCCATCTCATCCTCTGTCGTCCCCTTCTCCTCCTGCCCCCAATCCCTCCCAGCATCAAAGTCTTTTCCAGTGAGTCAACTCTTCGCATGAGGTGGCCTAAGTACTGGAATTTCAGCTTTAGCATCAGTCCTTCCAATGAATATCCAGGACGGATCTCCTTTAGAATGGACTGGTTGGATCTCCTTGCAGTCCAAGGGACTCTCAAGAGTCTTCTCCAACACCACAGTTCAAAAGCATCAATTCTTTGGCGCTCAGCTTTCTTCACAGTCCAACTCTCATATCCATACATGACCACTAGAAAAACCATAGCCTTGACTAGATGGATCTTTGCTGGCAAAGTAATGTCTCTGCTTTTGAATATGCTATCTAGGTTGGTCATAACTTTCCTTCCAAGGAGTAAGCGTCTTTTAGATTTCATAGCTGAAATCACCATCTGCAGTTATTTTGGAGCCCCCCAAATTAAAGTCTGACACTGTTTCCACTGTTTTCCCATCTATTTCCCATGAAGTGATGGGACCAGATGCCATGATCTTCGTTTTCTGAATGTTAAGCTTTAAGCCAGCTTTTTCACTCTCCTCTTTTACTTTCATCAAGAGGCTTTTTAGTTCCTCTTCACTTTCTGCCTTAAGGGTGGTGTCATCTGCATATCTGAGGTTATTGATATTTCTCCCGGCAATCTTGATTCCAGCTTGTGCTTCTTCCAGCCCAGTGTTTCTCATGATGTACTCTGCATAGAAGTTAAATAAGCAGGGTGACAATATACAGCCTTGACATACTCCTTTTCCTATTTGAAACCAGTCTGTTGTTCCATGTCCAGTTCTAACTGTTGCTTCCTAACCTGCATATAGGTTTCTCAAGAGGCAGGTCAGGTGGTCTGGTATTCCCATCTCTTTCAGAATTTTGCACAGTTTATTGTGATCCACACAGTCAAAGGCTTTGCATAGTCAATAAAGCAGAAGTAGATGTTTTTCCAGAATTCTCTTGCTTTTTCGATGATCCAGCAGATGTTGGCAATTTGATCTCTGGTTCCTCTGCCTTTTCTAAAACCAGTTTGAACATCTGGAAGTTCATGGTTCACGTATTGCTGAAGCGTGGCTTGGAGAATTTTGAGCATTATTTTACTAGTGTGTGAGATGAGGCAATTGTGCGATAGTTTGAGCATTCTTTGGCATTGTTTTTCTTTGGGATTGGAATGAAAACTGACCTTTTCCAGTCCTGTGGCCACTGCTGGGCTTTCCAAATTTGTTGGCATATTGAGTGCAGAACTTTCATAGCCTCATCTTTCAGGATTTGAAATAGCTCTACTGGAATTCCATCACCTCCACTAGCTTTGTTTTTAATGATGCTTTCTAAGGCCCACACGACTTCACATTCCAGGATGTCTGGCTCTAGGTGAGTGATCACACCATTGTGATTATCTGGGTCGTGAAGATCTTTTTTGTACAGGTCTTCTGTGTATTCTTGCCACTTCTTAATATCTTCTGCTTCTGTTAGGTCCATACCATTTCTGTCCTTTATCAAGCTCATCTTTGCAGAAAATGGTCCTTGGTATCTCTAATTTTCTTGAAGAGATCTCCAGTCTTTCCCATTCTGTCATTTTCCTCTATTTCTTTGCATTGATCGCTCCTAATCCCTTATAGTTCACATCATTTGCAGATGGGCCCCCTGCACATGGAGATACTGTGCCTGGTCACCATCAAAGTCCAGCTTTGCAACTTTTGAGCTGTTGTTCAGTGGAAGAATCCCTGAACTACTTTCTAGAAACACACTCTCTTTCGATTCTAGAGATGCTGATTCTGTGGGTCTAGGGGGTAGACCCCAGAGCTCTTCATTTTACCAAATACCCCAGGTGGTTCTGAGGATGGCACTTTACGAAATACTGGGTTAACTTGTACTCTTTTATGCAATTAGGGGTGGATTCTTAATTCAGCAGGTTAAGTTGAAAGATAAGACGGATGTGACACGTGGACCAAACAATCCCTCCTGTTTCAGAGAACGGCTACCTGGTCCATCTGAGCTGTGATCCCAGTGATGCCATAAATGACAGGAGTGAAAGTGCCTAGTGTGTGCAGGGGGTGAAATTACAAAGAATGGAACAGGTGTATAATTGGCCTGCTTAGCAGGTGCCAAAAAGTGATTTGACATAGGGCAAATTTCTGACGGCCCAGCAGGTTAAAGAATCCGCCTGCAACGCAGGAGGTGCAGGAGACCTGGGTTTGTTTCCTGGGTCAGGAAGATCCCCTGGAGAAGGGAATGGCAACCCACTCCAGTACTGTTGCCTGGAGAATCCCATGGACAGAGAAGCCTGGTGAGCTACAGTCCATGGGGTCACACAGAGTCGGACAGGTCTGAGCACATGGCACGGGGTAATTTAAAATGTACCATTGAAGGGACTTCCCTCGTGGTCTGTTGGCTAAGACTTCATGCTCTCCATGGACCCAGGTTTGATTCCAGGTCAGGGAACTAGATCCCATTGCAAACTAAGAGTGCATGCTGCAACTAAGACCCTGAGCTGCCACATAAATAAAATAACAAAAATACCTTGGCAAGAGGCAGTAAGGGAGGCCAGGCATCCACAGTGAGTGGGGCTTAAACTTAGTTCCCTCTCCCTTTGCAGCCCTCCGCCCTGTGTTCTGCTGTGTGTGTGCTCAGAAGTGGCCGACTCTGTGCAGCCCCATGGACTGTAGCTGGCCAGCTCCTCTGTCCATGGAATTTTCCAGGCAAAAGTCCTGGAGTGTGTCACCATTTCCCCTTCCAGAAGATCTTCCCAAACAGGGATCGAACCCTCATCTCTTGTGTCTCCTGCATTGGCAGGCAGATTCTTTACCAACTGGGCCACCGGGTTGATGTCTTAGAGTTTATTACTCAGAATATTTGGGATGGGGCTAAATTGAGGCATGGAGCTTTCATGTAACCATTGTTGTTACAATAGAAGTATGTGTGGTCCTGCTGAAATAAATTGTCAAAAGCCAGAATTAAATGTCATTAAGTTTCCCATAGAGATAATGTTTCAAAAAACCGTTCTATTTTGAAATAATTGTAAATCCACAGGAAGCAGCAGAAATAATAGAGAAAATCTTCTGTACCTTTTGCTCAGTTTCCCAGATGGCCACATTTTATGTAACTATAGCTCAATATCAAACCCAGGAGACTGATATTGGTACAATATGTATAAAGAACTTTATGCTGGTTCATGATGTGTAAATTTGCATGCATTTTTATTTAGAGCAAGCAGGTGTCGGCAAAATGTGGCCTGAGGGCCCGATCCAGTTGGCTTCCGGGTTTTAGAAACAAAGTCTCTTGGAACACAGCTGCATTTGCTCGTGTGCTTGTTGTCCATGGGAGCTCTCGACCACAGTGGCAGCACTGAGTGGCTGTGACTGGCCACATGGCTGGCAAAGCTGCAAATGTTTACCATCTGGCTTTTGGTAGATAAAGTTTTCTAACTCCTGATTTAGAGCATCACTGGATATTTTTTCTTAAATCTAAAAATAAACTCCATTCTCATCCACGTTTTTATTTTCTCCCTAAATTTCTTTTGCTACTTGAATTTCATTGGACAATGGGTGTTCACTCATTTCCTTATTGTAGCAAAGGAGACTGTGGGTCACGGCACTGAGAATCGTGAAGTGAGTCTGTGGACTTGAGCTGCAGGCTCGGTGCCCCCAGGCTGCTGGTGTCAGTAAGGGGAGCACCGCCTTGCTGGGGGCCCTGCAGGGAAGCGTGGGGACTGTGACCAAGGGGAGATGCATGCTGGAGGCAGAAGGGCAGGGGTCACTCATCTTCACTGTTGAACCCAAGGCTTGTGGGACATATTCTACTTTTTAAGGGAAGCCTGAAATCTGGAGCTTTATGTAACATTTCCTAATTCTTGTGTGTTAGAGACTATAGGCATACTTTGTTTTATTGTGTTTCACTTGATTGCATTTCACACTGTCTTTTTGTTCCCATTTGTTTTGTTTTTTTACAAATTGAAGGTTTGTCGCAACTCTGCCTTGAACAAGTCTACTGATCCCATTTTTCAGTAGCACTATTATTATTTTAAACCTGTTATCCATGGGGTCACAAAGAGTCAAACAAGACTTAGTGACCAGACAACAACATAGCCAGTTAACAATGTTGTGATAGTTTCAGATGGACAGCAAAGTGTCTCAGCCATACGAATGGAGAATGCATCCATTCTCCCCCAGACTCCCCTCCCATCCAGGCTGCTGCACAGCGTTGAGCTGAGCTCCCTGGGCTGTACTAGAGGTGGCTGTTGCTGACCATTTTAAATACAGCAGTGTGGACATGTCCATCTCAAACTCACCAACTATCCCTTCCCCCAGTCTACCTTCTAAGGCCAGTGGCATTATCTTTAATTAAGGTGTGCGCATTGTCTTTTTAGACTTGATGCTGTTTCCCACTTAAAAGGGGACAGAGGAGCCTGGCTTCGTAATAGACGACAGTATAGTGTGAACAAAGCTTTCACATGCACTGGGAAACCAAGTCATTCCTGTGCCTCATTTTCGGGCCATATTCACTTTATTGCCATGATTTGGGACTGACCCTGTCATGTCTCTGAGGTCTGCCTGCAATTAGAACATTCTCAGACTCTTGGCAAGCCAAGCGAAGCAGGTTAGCAGCTCAGAGCTGTTTTAACACTTGCCATGCTTGTTCTTGGGTTTTCATGAGAAATCTTATTGATTTGAGCCATCAGTTCACAGGGTTGCCGGTGAGAGAAGATGGTTAAGATAATCTCTCACCACCCCTGGCAAAGTGAGTTCAGTCCACAAGGGATCAGTGACAGGTCTATGCATTGTCTCATGGGTGGAGGATGACCCATCGTCACCATACAACGTGCAATCCTTTACCATGAGAAGATTTTCCAAGGAAGCCCAACAGTCAGGCTCCCGGGGCCTTGCCCAGGAAGGACCCCTGCTGGTGGTGGCACAGGTATTGTATAAAGAGGTGATTCCCTAAACGAAAGACCTTGGGCTCATGTGTGCTAAGTCGCTTCAATTGTATCTGACTTTGCGACCCTATGGCCTGAAGTCCTCCAGGCTCCTCTGTACCCGGCGCTCTGCAGGCAAGAATGGTGAGGTGGGCTCCCATTTCCTTCTCCAGGGCACCTTTCCAGCCCAGGGACTGAACTGTGTCTCTACGTCTCCTGCATTGGCAGGTGGGTTCTTCACCACTAGCGCCACCGGGGAAGCCCAAACATAAGCTGTGTGTGTGCATGAAGCCGCTTCAGTCGTGTCCAACTCTATGTGACGCCATGGACTGCAGCCCACCAGGCCCCTCCGTCCATGGAATTCTCCAGGCCAGAATACTGGAGTGGGGTGCCATTGCCTTCACTGAACGTAAGACATCCTTAACTGAACCTAAGACATCCCTCACTGAATACCAGCACTCTCGTGCCCTCAGAGTGGGTTCGATCAACACACACCAGTTGTTTGCAACAGGGATGATTGTCCTTCCCAGGGGCAACTGGCCATGGCAGGAGGTATTTTTGGTTGTTACAACTGGGGGGCTGCTCCTGGCATCTCATGGGTGGAGGCCAGGAATTCTGCTAAACACCCTACAACATACAGGACAGGCCTCCACCACAAAGAGTAATCAGCCCCACCCCCCTCCACCAGATTGCAGCAATACCCGAGTCCAGAGCCCCAGTGTAGAGCGATGACCTGGATATCCAGTCGTACGGCCAGGTGTGAAAGTGGCACATCCGTCAGTGTGCAGTTCAGCAAGCGCGGCGCCCCTGAGCATGGCTGGTGGGCTCTAGAGACTCAGCCCAGTTCACTCATCCCTGACCTCGTTTGAGGAGCAATGTTGTCTGTGATGTGTTCACCGTCTATCAGGAGAATCGGGACCACTGATACCTCCTGTGCCCAGGGCTCGCACGCCTGTGTGGAGGGAGGCGGCCCCGCAGAGGAGGGCGCGTCCCACAGCTGGGGTGGGGGAACTGGCCTCTTGAGCCGTGTTTGGAATTTTATTCATTCATTCAGTGCAAATGTTGGTCTTCCCCAGTAGTGCAGCTGATAAGGAATCCGTCTACAGTGCGGGAGACCCTGGTTCCATCCCTGGGTTGGGAAGATCCCCTGGAGGAGGAAATGGCAACCCACGCCGATATTCTGGCTTAGAGAATCCCATGGACAGAGGAGCCTGGCGGGCTACAGTCCAGGGGGTTGCAAAGAGCCAGACACCACCGACTTAGCACAGCAATGCAAATGTCTATTATTTTAAAGGATTTGCTTAAAATTTGTAGGTGAAAACAATTGCCTTGAAGGGATCCTTGGTTGCAAGTGAAAGCCCCAAGTGACAGGATTAGAAGCAGGACGTTTACATGTCCAGCAGGAAGATCCCCTGGAGGAGGAAATGGCAACCCACTCCAGTATTCTGGCCTGGAGAATTCCATCGACAGAGGAGCCTGGCAAGCTACAGTCCATGGGGTCTCAAAGGGTCAGACACGACTGAGCAACTTTCACTTATTCATATTCGCACACTTGGAAAATACAGAATAACATAAAGATTATCGAAAGCTCCTAGAATCCTGGCATGTGTTGATAACCCCTGGTACCCATGGGTGTATTTTGGGGCGTGGCTCAGGGAACTAGGGCCCGTTGGCCATATCCAGCCTGCCGCTTGTTTGTATGAATAAAGCTTTATTGGGATGCAGCCACACTTTTTCACTTACATATTGTCCAGGGCTGTTTCCACACGGCAGTCGTGGCGCTGAGTGGATGTGACAGACAGTCCACACCGGACAAAGCTTAAGTTATTTACTATGTGGCTCTTTATTGGAAAAAAAAAGACTATGCCTGCTTGGGGCAGTCTTTATCCTGGGAGTGTGTGTGGGTTCATGTGACAGACACATCGAGCTGGAGACTCAGCGCGGGTCTGAGTAAGGAGACTTCAGGAACTCGTCCCGAGATTTCTTGGGACATCTGAGCTGAGTTTTGGCCGTGCCATGGGTGTGAGGGAGGCGCCCGGGAGAGAGCTGGGGGGGTATTCCCAGGGGGAGTGAGGAGAGTGGTCCAGGAGGGACGGAGGGTCTTGGTAACGGAGGAAGCTGGGGGCGTGAACGAGGATAGACTTTCAGGGTGAAAGGGAAGGACCAGCGGTGGGCTAGGGGTCTCCAGGCAGTGCGCTGCTCTTGTTCAGGGGAGAGTGAGAGAGAATACCGAGGGGTATTCTTTAGTGATTTACATATAGGTTATTACATCAATGTGCATATAGACAAAATCTGTATTTTTAATTGCATAAGAAATCACACACTCTCGGGAGAGAAACTATAACATAAATCATTTTACAGAGTCAGTAGGTGCAGCCCAGTTTTGTGTGAGTCTGTATTTTAGCACGAAGTTTGACAAAGAAATGCGTATCTTAAGAAGTTTAGGTAGTAAATGCTTAATTTAAAAAAGGCATCGGAAATAACTTAGTTTAGAATTTAATGAAACATTTCCCTCCATTTAAATAACCTGGAACGGAAGGCCAGTATTTCGGATGCCGTATAATTTAGGGTCAGCTAATAAGGCCGCTGTGGTGGGGGACTTCCCAGGTGGCTCAGGGATAAAGACGCCACCTGCGAAGCAGGGGACCCGGAGTCAGTCCCCGGTCAGGAAGATCCCCTGGAGGAGGAAATGGCAGCCCACTTCAGTGTTCTCGCCTGGAAAATGCCATGGACCGACGGGTCTGGTGGGCTATAGACATGGGGTCGCAAAAGAGTGGGACACAACTCAGTGACTAAACAATGGCAATGAGGGAGTTGTGTGACTTTTAACTGTTTTATTATTTTTTTTTTTAGCTCAAGTGCTAAAAGGATGGGTGCGTGCATACTAAGTCCCTTCACTTGTGTCTGACTCTCTGCGACCCCGTGGACTGTAGCCCACCAGGCTCCCCTGTCCATGGGATTCTCTGGGCAAGAATACTGGTGTGGGCCGCCATGCCCTCCTCCAGGGGATCTTCCCCGCCCAGGGATTGAACCTGCGTCTCCTGCAGTGCAGGGGGTTTCTTTATCACTGAGCCATCAAGGAAGCCGTTAAAGGGACAATGGTTGTTAATTTTTAACCCTCAGGGCCACCAGGCCAAGTAGAGTGGTTTTGGGGTGACTCTGAGAGGAGGGCTGTGTGAAGGGTCACTCTACCTGTGAAAAGGACATAGTCGGGGGTGGGAAATGGGGGGTGGGAGGTGGGGAGGCTTTAGGGAAGATCCTCAAGCAGGTGAACACTTGTGATTTCACTAACAAGAGCCCACTTTTCCATTCATCATGCAGTCAACAGGCTTTGGTTTTTCTAATGACCACCCTCCATACGGGGTTTGCTGGGGCTGGACTGGGAGAATCACGGGAGCCCTTGCTCCCTGAGGTCATCAAGATGGGGTCTGCAAAGAGATGGCTGAGAGGCAAAACACACTGTCTCACGCACCCCTCATTTTCCAGGAAGTGAGGACGAGCCAGAAGGCGCTGGGTAGCTCTGCCAGGCCCTGTTGCTCCTGGCTCCATGAAAGGGCCAGTGAGGATGCTGGGCCCCCTGCCAGGGGCGGTGTCGCTGGAGGAGTTGGGGTGCTTGCAGGACCCCAGGAGCAAGGAGGCTCTGCGGGGACTCCCAACGCAGAGGCCAGACTCCACAGCGGTCTCATGAGAGAGCCCCCAGCACCCTCCAGGGAGAGGACCCTGAGCCGGTCCAGGGATGACCTAGTGCAGCTATCCCTGGCCCCAGAATCTCTCCAGGTTGGGTGTGATGGGAAATCTCAGAGACATGCCCTGCGGGGGCAACACCCGTCCTTCCATCTCTGACAGCTTATTTTTGGCTGGCGTCAGATATCCGGGTGCGAATCTCCAGTCTGGGAACACCGGGTGTCGGCTTCCACAGCACAGCTGACTTGGCGCCTCGCCTCTGCAATCTCCAAGAAATTTATCCGGAATTTCCTGCTGGGCCAGATCGACTGTGACTTTGAACTTTTAAGAAAACAACTCCTGGGGTTATGAAAGTGGTGCGCTCTGGATGTGAGCCGGGAGGACGCAGCAGGAAACCCTGGGAGCAGAGCACAGGGGGTTTGCTCCTGCTCCAGGCCCAGCGGAGCTGGCATGGGGCGCCCCACCCTGCCCTCCCTGCCTGGGGAGCGTCTGGAGGCAGGGGCTTCAAATGGGTGGGGCTCTTCGGCTTCCCCAACAAAATAGGCGCCCTGGGCCCATTGCTTCTGGGCTTTTCAAGGGGCCCACAGGTGGATCTGAAATGAACCTAAGTTAAGGTTGTAAGAATGTGATGCCTCCGTGTTCAACCCTGACTCATCACACTCACGGGGGACCCTGTGAAGCGACTGCTGCAGGGCCGCACTGCCAGAGACCAGGACTGAACTGAGTGGGGCTGAGCCTGGGGGTCAACGTGTCAAAGCTCTCTTGGCGTTTCTGCAGTCCAGCCAGGGTGGAGCCCCATGGATCCAAGGCCTTTCTGCAAACCAAGAATCTTGGCTCCTGTGATCTCCCGGATCTGCTGTGAGTGACTAAAAGTTGCTCAGTTGTGTCCAACTCTGACCCCAGGGACTGTAGCCCGCCAGGCTCCTTACTCAAGTGGGTTGCATGCCCTCCTCCAGGGGATCTTCCTGACCCAGAGACTGAACCCAGGTCTCCCGCATTGCAGGCAGCTTCTTTACCATCTGAGCCACCCGGAAGCCCGCGGGCTCTGCTAGCCCCGGTGTTTTATGAGCCTGATGTTGAAGCGCTGTGGGAATCCTAGTAGAGCTCGAGGCCACAAGGCTTCCCCGAATGGCACCCAAGTCTTGGCCGCGCTGTCTCTGCCTCCAGCCTCCTCGGCCTGCAGGCGAGTGTCTAAACTCCTGGGGAGCTCCTGTATGGACTGGCTCTTGTTTCCCTTGTCATCCAGCATTCAGTCCACGAATCTTCTCACACCTGCCAGGCCCATGTCCCTATCCACTGGCCAGAACAAAACACGAGCTCTGCCAGCCCCTGGAATTCTTTCCCATACTTCCCTTCATTCACTACCCCTCACTGTCTGTCCTGACCTCTATCACCTTAGAGGAGCTTTGCTGCTCTTGAACTTGACCTAGATGGCACTGTACAGCGGTGTTAACTGTGTGGCTTCTTTCGCTTGAGCTTGTCTTTGAAGTTCATCCCCATTGTTGTAGCTGTCAGTCAGCATCATCTCCATGTGCTGCAGACTCAGTGTCTGTGTCCATTGCGCAGCCTAGACGTTGAGAGTTATGTTTTATCCAGAGGACATTCTTAGAGCTTCAAGCCCAGGAGGCAGCCTCTCAACTAACCCTGAGAATACTGCTCTGAAGAGGTGAAGGGGGAGCCAGGATATATAAGAGTTTTTGCAACAAAGACCAGGTACTTGGAATGGCAAGAGAATATTGTTAATTAAAAAAAATCAGACATCTCAAGGGATTTAGCATTCTTCTTTAGATGGAAAGATACAAGAGTCTGGGTTCACTGAAGTCATTCTTTTGATATGTCCCCTGAGGCAAGTATCCTGTGCTTTCTCATCCTGTCTCCTCTGGGGGCAGGGGTAGCTGCAGTCTGATGGCTGTCAGTGGGCCGGCATTCTTTGTTTCCATCCTGAGTCCCCACAGGGCTCACTGTGGGGGAGGCTGCAATTGCTGATGGCTGAGACATCCTTTGTCTACTGAAATGGCAGGCCATATTTGTGTCCTTCCAAAATTCAAATGTCGAGCCTAAATCCCCCACGCAGTGGTATGAGGAGGAAGGGCCTCTGGGGGTGATTAGGTGGTAAGGGTGGAGCCCTCACGAATGGGGTTAGTGCCCTTGTAAGGAAATGAGGGGGCCAGAGCTATCACTCTCTCCACCACGTGAGGACATAGGGAGAGTCAGCCATCTGCCACCCAGGAAGTGGGCTCTCACCAGATATCGGACCTGTCGGCATCTAGATCTTGGACGTCTAGCCCCCAGAGCTGTGAGAAGCCCCCCGGTCTAGAGTGTTCTGTTATTAGCCTGAACTGACAAACACATTATGCCATATCCCTTGTCTGACTCTCTTCCCAGGTGGCAGTAGTGGTAAAGAATCTGCCTGCCAATACAGGAGTTTCAAGAGACGCGAGTTTGATCTCCAGGTGGGCAAGATCCCCTGGTGGAGGGCATGGAAATCCACTCCAGTAGTCTTGCCTGGAGAATCCCATGGGCAGAGGAGCCTGGTAGTTACAGTCTACAGGACTGCGAAGAGCTAGACAGGACTGAGCACACACACGTTGTCAGACTAGCCTTTGTCTCGATGTACATTTGGCGGCTCTTTTAAAGCTGCTAGGAACATTCTTGTATTTGTCTCTACCTCTTATCAGATAGTATCCCCTTGGGTTTGTTTCATTTGAACTCGAAAAGCTGGTCTGGACATTTAGGAAGATTGTATAGGAAATGAACACACAAGAAACCTGTTTGGTTTTGATGCAAATTGCTGAATGAAGAATGATCATCCCACTCAGATTTGACACAGCTGCTTGGCTTTAAAGATGTGCTTGGCCACAGTTTTATTACCTAAAAAGTCGATGAATGGAGTTTGTATTGAACAAGGAGTGACTATGCCATCGCTACGGCTCCTTCCTACTCCTCCTGACCTGGGGATGAACGGGATGGAGTCTGAAGTGATGGGTGAGATGGGGCAAACGTGGATGATAAGTTGCACTGCTGGAACACACGTGGATGCGGACGTATGTCCCACAGTGTCAGGGCAACCCCACCGCTCCGACTGCGCCTCCTGCCCACGCGAAATCTTGTCTTTTGAAAAATAACATGAGGGTTTGAAGATGAATTTTGAAAACCGTAGAGTTAAAGCTAATGGCTATTTTCTAGAAATCTTCCAGGCTTGTGGCTACATTGGGTAAAGTGGAGAGACTTTTACTGTATAATCCTTGGTCACCTGTTGAAAACAGGAAGCGTGAGGAAACCTAATTAGATGCAAGAGAGGAGCTCGTTTTGTTCTGGCCCTGTTGCCAACTGCTGTGGGTGACATTGCATGGAGTGTTCCTTTTTTTTCTATCACTTGAAGTATGGTTGCTTTACCATGTTTTAGGTGTGCAGCAAAGTTATTCAGTTACATATGTATGTACATGATGTACACGTGTGTGTGCGTGCTCAGTTGAGTCCAAGTCTTTGCAGCTTCTGTGAACTGTAGCCCATCAGGCTCCTCTGTCCATGGGATTCTCCAGGCAAGAATACTGGAGTGGATGGCTGTGCCCTCCTCCAGGGGATCCTCCTGACCCAGGGATTGAGCCCACGTCTCCTGCAGTTCCTGCATTGCAGGCCAGTTCTTTCCTGCTGAGTTACCAGGGACGCCCATGTATAATGTACATTATATATAATAATATATGCATATACTCTTTTTCAGGTTCTTTACCATTAGAAGCTATTACAAGATATTGAGTGGGTCCCCTGTGCTATATAGTATAGGTCCTTGTTGGTTATTTGTTTTACAAATTGGAATATATATAGTTTAATTCCAAACTCCTAATTTACCTCTCCCCTCTTTTTCCCCTTTGGTAACTAAAGGTTTGTTTTCTACATTTGTGAGCCTATTTCTGTTTTATAAGTAAGTTCATTTGTATCCTTGTTTAAGATTCCACACATAAGTGATAGCATACACTATTTGTCTCTGCCTGACTTACTTTGCTTGGTTTGATCATCTCTGGGGCATTCATTAGAAGGACTGATGCTAAAGCTGAAACTCCAATACTTTGGCCACCTCATGCGAAGAGTTGACTCACTGGAAAAGACCCTGATGTTGGGAGGGATTGGGGGCAGGAGGAGAAGGAGATGACAGAGAATGAGATGGCTGGATGGCATCACTGACTCGATGGGCATGAGTCTGAGTGAACTCTGGGAGTTTGTGATGGACAGGGAGGCCTGGCGTGTTGCGATTCATGGGGTCGCAGAGTCAGACATGACTGAGCGACTGGACTGAGCTGAACTGAGGGACATCCATGTTGCTGCAAATAGCATTATTTCATTCTTTGTATGGCCAAGTCATATTTCATCATATATAGACCGTGTCTTTGTTATCCATTCCTCTGTGGATGGACATTTAGGTTGCTTCCATGTCTTGGCTATTGATGACTCAATAATACTTCAATCAGGATTCAGTAATCAATAATCTTTCCCTTTTCACTGAAATTTAAATCATCCGGTTGTCCATGTGTTGATCTGAGTGGTGACTTTTCCAGTACAGAGGGTGTTAGGCTGTATTCCCTCAGGGTCGAGTTCATTGAGATGCACCCAGGGACCAGTACCCGGTCATCCCACGTGGCCTCCCACGGGGCTTGGCCCTGCTGCCGCCTGAGCTGCCGCAGTTCTAACGAGGTTCCCCTGTGTTTTTTCTCTTTAGAATCCCCTTTATCAGGTTTTGGTGTCACGTTGGCCTCATAAAATGAATTGAGGAGACTTCCACTTTTGCCTGTGGTCTGGGAAAAGTTGGGTAATATTGCAATCTTGTTGATTTCAGATAATACTATGGAAACTCCTTCCCTCAGACACCTGCACGGCTCCCCCATCACTTTATCTAGCGAGTGGATGGGTGTCAGCGTGCAGATAGTCCGGGAAGGCTGAGGCTGGTGGTGCCTCCAGCATCCATGCCCCTCCCCTCTGTGCCGTCTGCTCTCCTTCTAAGCTGCAAGCTGCCTGCTGTGCTGGGCGTCCGCTCTTTTCTACCTTGTCTGCCACGAGTGTGTTATAAATGATACGAGACTAGGGATTTCATTTTGTTTATTGCTCGGTCTTTAGCGTCTAGAATACAAGTGGCCGATGGCAGGAGCTGGGGAAGGAAATGGCACCCCACTCCAGGAGTCCCGTGGACGGAGGAACTGGTGGGCTACCATACATGGGATTGCAAAGAGTCAGGCGTGACTGAGTGACTTTCTTTTCTTTTTTTTTTTTATGGCAGGAGTTAATAAATACTTGTTTGAGTGAATGAACCATCAAGCTCTAGTCACTTGTTTTTTAGTTGTAGAACTTTCATGGATTCTTTAAGTATTTTAATTCTTGCTGATTAAATTTTTATTTTTATATTTGACCAGAAAAGCATCCATTTCCTCCAGTGTTAAAATTTGACACAGGATTGCCTGAGGCATTCTGTTATGTTTCTTTAAAGCTCTTCTTTATCTATGGGGATAGCTTCTTTTTAATATCTTTTTATATCTTTTTTAAAGTTAAGGAGCCAGTCTTTGTATTAATGTATCTGGGATACTTTGCAAATCTTTATAAGTAAACTGTTCTTTTCTTTAAAGTGACTTTACCTGAGTTTTCTTTTTATGTGTAAGATCCAAACCCTTCTCAATTTTGTCTCTTGGTTCGATCTCCTGATGACCCTGTAGCCCAGGTACCAAATCCACGCATGGGCTCGCGCTCAGTTGCTTCAGTCGTGTCTGACTCTGTGACCCTGTGGACTGTAGCCTGCCAGGGTCCTCTGTTCATGGGATTCTCCAGGTAAGAACACTGGAGCAGGTTGCCATTTCTTCCTCCAGGGGATCTTCCCGACCCAGGGATTGAACCCAGGTCTCCTGCATTGCTGGTGGACTCCTTACCCACTGAGGCACCTGAGAAGCCCTACCAATCCATAAATACTGAATTCAAGACTAACTCTTTAGAAAACTTGCTAAATTCCCCTTGGGCAGAGACCGATTTTTGTTCACCCTCGTTGTCTTTCGTGTCCCAGGCAACCCTGGGTGGACACGCCAGTCAGTTCACCTGATCATGATAGACCTCACGATCCCGTAGGAAAAGGGGTGAAATCCAACCCACGAGCCCTTGCTTCCAAGTAGGTTCTTGTGCCAGAGATTTGACCTAAGACGCGCAGAGACCATCCATTCGCCCAGTAATCCCAGATGCTGGCAGGACACTCAGGCAGCGTGGAAGAGAAGCAGGCTCAATGAACTGAAAGAGAATAAAGAAACACACTTGCCGTTCGTGACCTGATCCAGCTGGCTGGAGACCATGGCCCTGTGGGCAGTCCCAGAGCCTGGGCAGGATACCGTGGCGGAGGAGCCGCTCGGACCCCGTTCGTGCATGCACTGTGTGGGTGTTGCTCCTGCCGCTGAGGGAGATTTTCAGCTGCTGGCCACCACTGACCCGTGTGAGTGCCTTTAGCTCATCACACCTCTTCCAGTCCCCGTTTCCTTACTCATCCGACAGAGTTAACAACACCTCCTGGAGAAAGGAGACCGTGAATGTGACCAACGAAAGGGCTAGTGCAAAGGGCTCTACAAATGCATGTTAGCGTCAAAGTAAGAAACACCTAAAACACTGTCAGAGTAGATTGGGAGAAGCCGTCAGTTACCAAAATCTAATCAGGTTTTGAGCTGTGTCAGGGTTTCCCAGGTGGCAAAGTGGTAAAGAATCCGCCTGCCAATGCAAAGAGATGCGAGTTGGATTCCTGGGCTGGGAGGATCTCTTGGAGGAGGAAATGGCAACCTGCTTCAGTATTCTTGTCTGGAAAACTCCAGGGACAGAGGAGCCTGGAAGGCTATAGTCCAGGGAGCCACAAAAGTCAGACACAGCTGGGCGACTGAGCACGCACAGGGCTGAGAATGAGGGAGTCAGGAGAGCAGAGGGCTGAACTTAAACTTCTCAAAGGCATCCACTGTCCATCAGAACTGAGGAAGCAGAGATGTTCCACCCTCTCACAGAGGCAGACCGAGTTTGATCCATCGTGATTTGACAGATGTCTTGATGGAGAGAATGGTTATGTGTGTGGTGCCTTCCAGGCTCTAATTTCATCCCTCTTGAATGTCAAAACTCTTTCACTGATTTTTCTGTTTCTCAGCAGTCGATTTTTGCCAGCGGCTGAACCTGGATACTCTGCCTGTAGCGATAACTCAAATTGGACAGGTAGCTATAGTTCCTGCTGTCAATTCGCTGTAAGCTTTATCTTCTGTGTGTTTTCTTTTTAAGTCCTTTCCCTTAGAAGATCTTTGATCCTAAACCCCTCGAGACACTGTTGGAAATGTTACTCTTTCTTTCAAAATCTTTCCACCTACCTCTTAGCCCAAAAGGTGAGCAAGTGTCTCATGGATGAAATCATCCATGCATCTCAGGTCCCTTGCCCTACACACCTCTAAGAGCATTTCTGTTTCTCTCTCCCCAGCCATATCCTCTATCTGGCCAAAGTCTGATCATCAGGCTTTTATCTAGAACTGGAAGATGGCTCTAGGGGGAAATGGATATCAATCACCTACTTCCTCTCTCTGGAATTTTAGTTTGTTTAGTCCTCATTAATCCCACAGCTCTCTAATGCTTTAAAATGATTTTTGCAACTTGCTTTTTTGTCCCTAAGTCATGTCCTACTCTTTGCAACTCCATGAACTATAGCACGCCAGGCTTCCCTGTCCTTCACTGTCTCCAGGAGCTTGCTCAAACTCTTGTCCACGGAGTCAGTGATGACATCCAACCATCTCATCCTCTGTTGCCCCCTTCTCCTCCTGCCCTCAATCTTTCCCAGCACCATGGTCTTTTCCAGTGAGTCAGCTCTTCTCATCAGGTGGCCAAAGGATTGGATCTTCAGCTTCAGTATCAGTCCTTCCAATGAATATTCAGAGTTGATTTCCTTTAGGATTGGTTGGTTTGATCTCCTTGCAGTCCAAGGGGTGCTCAAGAGTCCTCTCCAGCATCAATTCATTCGTGCTCAGCCTTCTTTATGGTCCAATTCTCACATCCATACATGACTACTGGAAAAACCATAACTTTGACTATAGGGACATTTGTCAGCAAAGTGATATCTCTGCTTTTTAATGTGCTGTCTAGGTTGGTCATAGCTTTTCTTCCAAGAAGCAAGCATCTTTTAATTTCTTATCCCTTAAAAGGAAAGCGTTGAGAGCAAGAGTGTTGGCTATGACCTACCATATCCTGATTAGAAGTGGAAGCTTCACTTTCCATAGTTCAATAACCTGATTGCAGGTCAGTTCACTCTAGTTCAGTTCAGTTCAGTCGCTCAGTCATGTCTCTTTGCGACCTCATTAATTGCAGCACGCCAGGCTTCTCTTTTTGCCTCTCTTCTTTTCACAGCTATTTATAAGTCCTCCCCAGACAGCCATTTTGCTTTTTTGCATTTCTTTTCCATGGGGATGGTCTTGATCCCTGTCTCCTGTACAATGTCACGGACCTCATTCCATAGTTCATCAGGCACTCTATCTATCAGATCTAGACCCTTAAATCTATTTCTCACTTCCACTGTATAATCATAAGGGATTTGATTTAGGTCATACCTGAATGGTCTAGCAGTTTTCCCTACTTTCTTCAATTTAAGTCTGAATTTTGTAATAAAGAGTTCATGATCTGAGCCACAGTCAGCTCCCGATCTTGTTTTTGCTGACTGTATAGAGCTTCTCCATCTTTGGCTGCAGAGAATATAATCAATCTGATTTTGGTGTTGACCATCTGGTGATGTCCATGTGTAGAGTCTTCTCTTGTGTTGTTGGAAGAGGGTGTTTGCTATGACCAGTGCATTTTCTTGGCAAAACTCTCTTAGTCTTTGCCCTGCTTCATTTCACATTCCAAGGCCAAATTTGCCTGTTACTCCAGGTGTTTCTTGACTTCCTACTTTTGCATTCCAGTCCCCTATAATGAAAAGGACATCTTTTTGGGGTGTTAGTTCTAAAAGATCTTGTAGGTCTTCATAAAACCGTTCAACTTCAGTTTCCTCAGTGTTACTGGTTGGGGCATAAACTTGAATAACTGTGATATTGAATGGTTTGCCTTGGAGATGAACAGAGATCATTCTGTTATTTTTGAGATTGCATCCAAGTACTGCATTTTGAACTCTTCTGTTGACCATGATGGCTACTCCATTTCTTCTGAGGGATTCCTACCCGCAGTAGTAGATGTAATGGTCATCTGAGTTAAATTCACCCATTCCAGTCCATTTTAG